>OZ012708.1:11519620-11759236 GCA_963942595.1 Cylloceria caligata
CTCGTCATTGACCGTTGTTTTGTCTCAAGGGACCGCCGCAAGGCATTACTTCTCGAGACCGATCTAGCCGTGACTTCTCCTCTGATGCTTATTCAGTCGGGAAGCTGCGTTGTTGCTTCCTTCCTTCTCTCTTGTTCCTCAGCACGGAGTGCTTTCATGACGTTGGTAGTGAATGCACTCGCAGCCGCCCAGCATCTTTCCGATTCTAGCATGTGCAGAATCATATTGTCCGGGCGAGGTGGTTCTCCAAACGAAGCTTCGAGTTGTTCCCGATCCTCTTCAGAGCGCGAGCATCTGAACAGGGCGTGATCGGCGTCCTCTGGGACTCCGCAGCCTCTTGGGCAGTCTGCAGTGTCCTCGTATCCGAAGCGATGCAGGTACGCCCGAAAGCAGCTGTGTCCTGAGAGTACCTGCGTCAAGTAGTAGTTCACGTCTTCATGTTTGCGGTTCATCCAGGCTTCCACGTGGGGGATGAGTCGGTGTGTCCATCTCCCCTTTGTAGATGCATCCCATTCCAGCTGCCAGGAGGTCAGACTCTCCAGTCTAGCTTCTTTTTTCTGCTGCTCTCGTAGATCCAGCGGTGAGTTTTTTTGTAGCCGGTACAGCTTCCGTCTTTCGTTAGCTATTATGTGCAGGGGTATCATTCCTGCAATGACGCACACGGCATCCTCCGATACCGTGCGGAATGCGCTGGAGACCCTCAGCGCGCTGCGCCGATACACTGTACCGGTTTTCCTCCGGAATTCATTAACTTTTAGGGCGTCCCCCCAAGTAGCTATTGCATAGGTCAGTACAGAGGTAACCACTGTTGCCAGCAGTTTGTGTATCCAAAATTACCCCCAGGTACTTAATGTGCGGCTGGGATGTAATATAGTGCTCTCCCACCATAAGTGTGATAGTCTCTACTTTCTTTCGTGTTGAGACGAGCACTGCTTCTGTTTTGTGTTCAGCCAGTTTGAGGCCAACTGACAAGGAAAGGTACTTTGGTGTCCCCCTCCGATTTTAATGCAACTCACGTATGTTGTAGAGCATCGAAAACTAAAAGACACGTATTTTTTTTTATCGGCGGAAAAACATTTTTAAGGGGTGAAATCGCCCTTCAAAAATAGGAGTGATTATGCAGTTTCACCCCTAAAAATGAATTTTTTTCTTCAACTCCACGTGGAATTTTTATTGTCTTCAATGAGGAGTATTTTGGTTTTTGTTTTATTAAAATCGGTTGACGCCTTCTGGGTGAAACTGCAAAATCACCCCTCGACATGCTATTTTTGAAGGGCGATTTCACCCCTTAAAAATGTTTTTCCGCCGATAAAAAAAAATACGTGTCTTTTAGTTTTCGATGCTCTACAACATACGTGAGTTGCATTAAAATCGGAGGGGGACACCAAAGTACCTTTCCGTGTGAGTACATCCAGTGTTGAATCGTCTTGCACGTTTTCTCAAAGATGTTTTCTAGTTTCTCTTCGTATTTGGCGGTAATGACCATCATCGCGTCGTCTGCGAATGCAATGAGCTGTGCTCTTCGTGGTAGCTCCAACTTCAGCAAACCATCATACATAATATTCCACAGAAGAGGTCTCAATACCGAGCCCTGAGGGACCCCTCCGGTGACTCGGTACTCTTGTGGGCCATCACCCGTGTCGTACATGAGATATCGGTCTTTGAGGTAGTTCCCAATAATCCGTTTCAGGTACTTAGGGACTTGCAGTCTGTCCATTGCTGAGCCAATGGCATCCCATCGGGCTGTGTTAAAAGCGTTTTTTATGTCAAGTGCCACAAGAAGGCAGTACCTCTTAGTACCTCCCTTCCATCGTTTCCCTGCAGTAGCTTCTCTGGCTGTACTGACTACGCGTTCGATGGCATCTATCGTTGATCTACATTTCCTGAAGCCGTATTGGTTGTCCACGAGTAGATTTCCAATGGCGGCTTCAATCCGATTGTGGAAGATTCTCTCCAGCACCTTTCCAGCAGTATCCAGCATGCACAAAGGGCGATAGGATGATGGATCGTCCGGTGGTTTGTTGCCCTTGGGCAGTAGGACTAGTCTCTGCCACTTCCAGCGCTCAGGGAAGATAACTTTACTGAGGCACGAATTATATGCATTTAGGAACTGCCGTGGGATTTCCTTGATTGCCGTTTTAAACGCTGCGTTCGTTATGTTGTCCATCCCCGGCGTCTTCTTGTTGCCCACTTTTTTACAGGCTTGGTGCAGTTCCTCGCTAGTAATCGGTGAAATGACTTCGTTGTCATCAGTTGGAACAACATAGTACATTTCTTCCTGTTGTGGGAACAGTGTAGAGACTATGTCCTTCAGCTGGTTGGGGCAAGTCGGCTGTTGGCGTGATCGGCTTTTTAGCTTCGTCATCACAACTCTGTACGGGCGGCCCCACGGGTCGTTCTGTACTTCGTGAATGAGTTCTGTCCAGGACTGTCTCTTGCTGTTCTTGATTGCTTTCCTCAACCTTGAGCGTGTCTCCTTGTACTTCCTTTCCAGAGCTCGATAGGCAGGCTTTTTCCTGACTCGTTGTGCTTTCCTCCGCGCCTGGTTGCAGTCTTTGCGGAGCTCAGCCACCGTGTTGTTCTACCAGTAGACTGGGGAGTGGGGGTTCCCTTTCCGTCTTCTGGGCATCGCAGCATCGCAGGCGCTCGTTAACCTTTGCATCAGTTCATCGGATAATGCCTCTGCGCTATAACCTTGAAGGTCGCCGTGTTCCAACGCCAGACGGAAAACTTCCTCGTCTAGCAAGTGCTCCTTCCAACCTCTGAATTTTGTGCCTGTTGCCAATAGGTCACACCTCCGTTGCCTTGCAATATTCCATATGATAGCTAGGTGGTCGCTATGCGTATAGATGCTGCTCACGTGCCAGCATACGTTGCCTTTTGCGAGGCCGCAGCTGACATAGGTGAGGTCGATGATAGAACTTGCTTCGCCCTTGATGTACGTCGGTGATTTGCCATCGTTGAGAAGAACCATGTTCAACACGGACAGTATTTCCAAGAGGGCATCTCCTCTCTTATCTGTCTTTTTGCTGCCCCAGCCCAGCGCCCAGGCATTGAAGTCTCCTGCCACCACTCGGGGGTTCCTGTCTTTGGCATCGTTAACTAACCAATGCAGGGTTCCTTGAAAAATCTCCTGTGCCCAGCTTGGTGGGGTGTAACAGCTGTAGAAGTATACGCCATTGACTTTGACTCTAACGAAGCCATTTTGCCGTACTTTAATGACCTCCTGAAAGGGATAACTTAAGCATGAACAGATAGCGGGCTTGCCCGTCGCGTCCGTCTCCCACGTTTGCTGGTCAAGCTTGCGGTAAGGTTCAGCGATGATCGCTATGTCGATACTCCGCTCATACATCGTCTGCGTCAGTAGGTCCTGCGCTGCCTCACAGTGGTTTAGATTCACCTGGAGTATTCTCATTGGTGTTTTTGGATGAGCGCCTGGTAAGCCTTCTTGTATGCAACGCATTTGCTGCTGCCAGCTATGTGTTTGCTGGCTTCCCTGTTCTGCTGCGATTTGCAGAGTACGCAGTTCGGTACTGCTTCGCAGGCTGCGGCTTTGTGTCCTTCTGTGCCGCATTTAATGCAGCATTTAGACCTGTCAACGTTGCTCTTGCAGCTTCTGGATAGATGCCCATACTCCCAGCACTTAAAGCACTTTGTTGGCGTCATTAGCTGTCTGACTCTGCAGATAACCCATCCAATTCGGAGCTTTTCAGCCTCCACTATCTTTATCGCTTCAGCCTGAGGCAGCGCTACAATCGGAGTTTGCGTACCACCAAATGATTTGCGGATCGATTTAACTGCCTCGAGTGGGATTATACTGGAGTCACCAAGTAGTTCCTGGAGGGCCTCCTGGACGTCCTCTTTTGACGTTTCTTCATCGAGGTCCCTGACCTGTAATGTCGTCTGCTGAACTCTGCTCTTGTGTGTGTGTGTGTGTGTGTGTGTGTGTGTGTGTGTGTGTGTGTGTGTGTGTGTGTGTGTGTGTGTGTGTGTGTGTGTGTGTGTGTGTGTGTGTGTGTGTGTGTGTGTGTGTGTGTGTGTGTGTGTGTGTGTGTGTGTGTGTGTGTGTGTGTGTGTGTGTGTGTGTGTGTGTGTGTGTGTGTGTGTGTGTGTGTGTGTGTGTAAATGCGTACGTTTATGTATACAGTTTTGTAAATTATTTTTTTTAAATGAATATTATTGTAGTTTGTATATATGTATGTGTGTAAAAACGATCAAAATATGCGGCTTTATTTATATCATTTTGTAAAATAATAATAAAAACACATATATACAAACGTATACAGAACGATTTGAAATTACTATGAATAAATTTGAAACTTTGAATTTCCTGTCTTGATATTATTCGAAAGTACTCCCACCATACACATTTTCATATTTAACTATGATGGCCATGAAAGAGACGCCAGATGTATATATCTAATCGTAACAGCTGTGAAAAAAGTTAGTTGGAAAGGAAACGTCGTGGTGAAAGTATCTTTGCCTCTCTTTTCAACCATAATGAATTGCCTGTATACTTGTGATCCACTGCTGCAAGGATCCCTGGGATCTCACCAAAGTAGAGCACTATTACATTACAACAAATCGGGTATGAAAACACGTATTAACAGTTCACCACCATTTCACCGTAACTGCAATTTCTTATACGAAAATGTCAAAATAAAACAGTTTTTATGGAGCTGAAAAATAACAAATGATTTCACTCACCATTAATATTATGAACAGTTGAAAAATATTCAAAAATAAATTTATATTCGCTAAAAAAATATTTTCAAAAAAGCTATTAAGGGGGCTCGATTACCGACGATGGGCATGTTTAACCGGTTCATGGGGTATACAATATTATTTACCGTAAGATCCAATCTACTTATCTTCCGTAAGTCTCAAATTTGCTGTAGCGATGGTCGGCTACATACCGACGGTTGACAACCGATCGCCGATACATTTTCTACTCGACCGGTTGCCAACATTCGACGTACTTTCACCGAATGTCGGTAACACGATTACCAATAATAGATGGCGCATCGGCAATTAAGTATGGATCAAAATCCGTCAGATGGCGCGGCGACGCTGCACTAATCAGAACACTGGGATAGGTGGTCGGGGGTGGGATCCATCAGGGATCGGGGTGGGGTAGTGGGGACAGACACGCCCCCTCCTCACCCAATGACTTACTAATAAGAAAGCAGCGTGGGGAGGGGGCAGGGCTAGTGGGTAGGGAGAGGCGAGGCTAGCCTCGACACGCCCTAGCGCACAGGGGCCCACGCCCTGTCTTTCTATAAAGGGCCTCTTCTACTGTCGACGTCGTGAACGAAGGCTTCGAGGACCCCGAGCAAACCACTTACAGGACTCACTTTCCATCGCTGGCGGCGAATCATAACTCACGCAAGTTGTGACGCACGTCCGCCCTCTTTATACTCTGCCTCGTTGTCGACAGATGTAGCCATTGTTCTCACTCGAGTCGTTCGCGCTAAATATTCACGCGTCATCTTACTTTTCTGTTCTGTAACTCCACTCATATGTTACCTACTCAGTAGTGGAGTGTGTTACATACTTGTCAAATCACCCGCATTTCAAATCAGTGCAAGTGCAAATCACAGCAGATCACCCGAACTTGAGAAATATTCACATAAATGTCATCGGCGTGGTGCGTCGTTGGCAGCATAGACGCCGCGCAGCCTCGCACCATACGGTGACTATAGCTCACTCACCAGCCCGTCGTGTAGCTTCACGTCAGAGCTCTACATCAGACCTCACCAGGATCATCCACACGAATCAACGAGCCGACTCACCACCCTCATAATCTAATGAATATCATTGCATCAACACCCAGGCCAGACCTAATCAATTGCAAATTTCTCTTTTTCACTCACAAGATATTATTTAAATATTGTTAACTGATTCAATAAACGTTGATTTATTCTTGTTAAATATTGAGTGCATTCAATTTAGCATACTTGTCACCAGGATCCTTAATATTAATATTCGCAACTGTCACTCGAGGTACTAAGTGCGAATGCAGCGACCTATTATTCTCCGCAGATACTGAGTCGAGCCAATCTTTCGATAACTTAGTATCACTCAATTAGTACATTTCCATTGCGCAAACACTTTAGCCAGTGCCAATTGTAATAAAATTGCAATTATATAAAAATTCTTTTATTTTATTAGATTGAAATAAAAATGTAATATTTTCATATTATAATTTTTATCTTTATTTTTACTTCGATCGCTTGACTAGCAAAACACCATAAAAATGGCACAAATTAATTGTGATCCTCGGCACTGATCGGGGACCATTTTGCTGAATATATATATTCCTACGTAACGACAAATAAAGAATTCCAGAGGACAGATTTGATTGATAGAAATTTATTGCCCTGTTTTGATCAATTGTTATGATTATCAGTCTACGTGGACACTTTGAAGATCAAACACAAGAGTTCAATTAATTGTTCGACAGAATAAATCCTTACAACCCGAAATATCTGCTGACGAGATCTATATCGGAAAAGCTATATTCACAATGATTACACATTATCTTTCATCACACAGGACATCCATCTTATGGTATCGCCATCGCCTACTTCTCGGTTATACACAGCATACATTACAATACGACACAGCTCATTATTATAGGACACGTATACACGTATTGTAACGTGGCAAAATCCTCCAGCGCTACGTCCTTCTCGCACGACGGCTGCCAACACGATCTCGCAGGGCTGTAAGGAAAAATCGCCGTACTCTATTTAATTATTTCCGTTTTTTTTTTATTTTTTTTATTAATTTGTACGACCGGACGGAGGGGAGCACCGCGTCGGCTGATGGCTGGCTTCTGGATGCGACTTATTATACCGACCGGCTCTTTCCATCTTGATCCATTGGGAAATATCATTGTCCCGCTGGATGTGGATCGATTAACGATACGACGCTATCTGTGGCCGATCAGCACCTACTAGCAACGATCCATCAGTCGTTTGGGTTTCACCGGCCGGGCAGAGTTATACATCCCAAGGATCGGTTGTTAATTTTATGCGTTGTCCAGTTGAGGCGCTCCGGTGACACCGATTCCCCCAATTGACCGAGTTCAGACCGAGAGGTGGGGATCATAGTTGACGGGCACGCGTGCCGGCAGGACCTCAGGGCTTTTTCCCGGTTACCGTCGAGCGAACAGGACGTAGCAGCGAGTATCATATCGTCCCGCTCCACCATTGATTTCGTCGAAATCTATCACCACCTATCGTGGGTACCGGGGCATATCTTTTGAAACAACGAGGAGTAAATCGAGGATGGTATCCAGAGGAGAGAATTCCGAGACGGTTTTGGGTTAAGAAGGATTAGCAAGGAACATCGCATCGTCATCGTCCCGGTGAGCTCTCTTCCCTTCTACGGTCTTTCGCCATTATTTGATTATTATTGTTTTTTTAATTCTTTGGAAAGTTCGATTCAAACTTAGTCGTACCTGCGATTCTGATATACCACGCACAGAGTACTATTCGTATCGGGACAGGCGGCGTCGAGTAGAGTGTAATATCGTGATCGTTTGGCGGTTAGAGCCGGGAAGAAGTCACTTCGTTCGTTGTCCTTTTTTTTTGTTACTGTTCTGTAGTCATTTTGCTGTAAGAACGCGCGCGTGTTGGTACATCATCCCGTGGTCGGATTGTATGTGAGGGATTTGAATGTCATAGGCCGTGTCGCGGACTTTCAGGAATAATTGACACTTATAGATTTATAATATTTTATTCGTCTTATTTTATTTTATTTATCTCTCTTATTATATTGGACATTATTTTATTTGTGCGAATGCATGCAGTGCGTGCTCGGCCGTCATCCCGTGTTTGTACTTGATCGAGGGATTAGTACGGTTCGAAGCGTATCTTGCTATGATAAATAGTTCGTTCGTTATTTTCGTTGTTACTGTTCTGTAGTCGTATAGTTAAAACGTGCGCGCGTTAGGCCGTTATCCCGAAGTGTGTTGGTTTGTGTGGGATTGGAACGGGATAGACCGCGTCACAGATTTTAACGAAATATAGACTTTGGATTTATGTGAGTTAATTTGAGTTCCTTTTCGTTTCGATTTGGAAGGTCGTGCGCGAATTCGTACGTCGTCCCGTTGTAGATTGGATGTAAAAGGGACTAGAACGTTATATAGCGCGTCGCGTATCCTTCCAATCAATAGGCGTTTCTCTGTTTTATTTATTTATTTATTATTTTATTTATTCTTTTATTTATCATTTATTGGTTATTTGTTATATTTTATTCCACCAACGAGGTATTGGTCGAGATTATTATTCTCACATTAATTATTGTATTATTATTATTATTCTTTGTTATTATTGAATTACCGACCATTATTTATTCGTTATTTGACATCTCACGGACCGCAGAAAGTCTCGGTGGTTTGACTTTTACACGGCATACATTATTCGAAATTGTAATAGCAGGCCGTGGATCGCTTCGCGTACGTGACCTCCCGACGTCCCGTTGTTATGGTTCTTGGATGTATTTGGGATTAGCTCGGAATAGGCCGTATCGCGAACTGTGCGTTGAGACAACCGAATATTTGGCTGTGTCGGTGAATATTGGTCGAGATTCAAATAAACGAGCGAGATAGGCTATATAACATCTGCAGGGCATGAGAGTGAGTGAGAGCGTGGGATAACGTACGCCGCCGAATTAGAGATTCCAATTATGATATCTAACTGGATTTGGAAAATTGTTAACACCGGAGAGAATAATTTTACGGGACATTTTAGTTAAATTCTAAATTGATGTTTATTGGAGAAATAAAGAAGTTTGTAAGTCCCGTACCCGCTATTGTTGTTTAAATTATTTACTGTTATTATTTTATTTATGTATTTGCTATTTATCTAACTGACCATATTTTATTTTTGACTAATTGGTGACTTGATAGTCCGAACCACCCACTCTGCCTTGAACAGCTGTAGCTGGCCTGGGTCGAGACTGGTCATCCAACTCGGTATTTTTCCTTCCGGCGCGAAAGCGCCTGGCGCCCATCTCGAAAGAGAAAATAAAAAGGAAGGAAAAATAACTTGGACCAGTCATAGGTAACGTGGTGCGTTGAGGAGCAAATTTCTCGTTACAGTATAAAGTACACAACATATTCAGTCTTCAAAAATTATGACACCATAATATATATACGGTTATAAATTAAATGACATATTTATTCATAATAAATCATTATACAACAGGATCATTCAATATCCTCCAATTTATGGGAGCCTCGGATCATCAAATACATTAATTCATCAAGCCTAATAGTTTATACAAATGAAGCCTTAGGCGCAATATATAAATGCAATTAGACCCACCATAGGTTATGTAACAGAATGGAATTTGTCTCCGATTAAGACTGCGACACAATATAACATTGCAAATCTAACACACTATAGCGTATATGACAGAATGACATTTGTCGCAGATTAAGCCTGCGGCGCAATATATAAGTGCAAATATGAAACACAATAGTTTCTCTGTCCGATCCACTGAAGTATAATAAACTTTTAACCTCGCTTCATATCCATATTAACAGGCCAAAATTACACCAAGTATAAATATACCCCTTCATAGAGTACTTTCTTGCCTGACATTTCCTCACTTGCATGAGAAGTGGTTTAAAATGTCAGACGAGATGCAATCTCTTATAAACATTCGTAACTTATTACACAGATCATTACACAGATTCAGACCGGATAGTCACTTATCTTTACGATCTTGTATGGTACGTCGGAGCGAAACGGGACGTGTGGATGCTTCGTTGGTGGAAGATTTGACGGCCTAACGCCGCTTGCCGATATTGTGTGGCTGCTGATGTATGTCGGACTATCGGCTGTCACCACGCCGTATTATTACTTAAATGGGCATATATGCATCTATACCGGATCTTCTGGAGTTATCCGTCTTTATAAATTTGTTCCTTGGAAAACCTCGTGCCAAATAGACAGCGAGCGAGAATGAGTGGCCTCCTCACGGGCCCAACCGTCCTGCATACATGGAACACGAGGCGTTAGAAATGGACGATTGTTCGTTTAATTATAGGTTTTAAAACTATATAATCATAAAAATATCATACCTGGACTTTCACACAATTATTCCTTTACCCGATTATGGTTAAACTCTCACGGATGTTTAGATTATACCCGAGATATAAATTGATAATAGGCCGCACTACAGTTATTGAGTTCGCACGGAGCGTGTTAGAGGCTCGGGCGTTCATAGACGATTGGGGGGAGAGATTCGTGTCTCTCGCTCACCTAGCACGATCGTCGCATAGATGCTAGCGATACATGTTTTACGTCTAGCTGACTTGATGCTACTAAGTGAGTATCTATCGCCGCATGCGGCGCTACTTGGACAATTTTGTAACACCGTCAGTAACCGGTCTAGACTACTTTATAATGGCATTGATATACCTTGTATATCATACTATTTCTTACACAGCATGGTAACACTTGTTAACGTGCAAAAAGAAGTTCACTTGAAAAACATCTATGATCGCAAAGACCTAAACACGTGTAGAGTACAAACGGAAAAATACTAAGAGTAAGAAGAGAAAAAACGCATCCTGCTAGGCAGCAAATGTCTTCGTGTCAGACGTCGTGCAGCATACTGCGAATACGAGTGCATTCAAGCATCTGAAATAACTCCAGAAGGATAAAAATGTACAGCTTGAAATAAACCCGATCACGCAGCATACTCGACGCAATGTGAAGAGATGCAAAAGGAAATTATCGAAATAGCAGGCATTTCAAATGAACCCGGTAGATCCTACGCCGATGCTGCAAAATTCATCACAAAACCGAAAAATAGTAGACCTAAGGCTAATCCAAAGTCGAATCTAAGCAAAAACAATCAACAAACCCAACGGATAACTCACACAGAGCGGGTCACTTCACCAATGAGACAAAGTGAGAGTATCCACTCATAAACACAATCAGAACCACTGCGTCATTTAAACACCAATGCCGCAGCGGCAACAGCCGAAAATCACAAAACCGCAGACAACTCCAACATCGAGAATTCAGAGAACTGACAAAACGGAGCCAAGCCGACGCCAAAGAGAACCACTTGCCACATGGCACAAAAACGCAGATCAAATCGTCGCAGCAACGTTCAGTCTACTGGAAACTACTGAAATTATTAATTAACGATGACATCATAACCGTGCTAAGAGTTATGGACATTGTAATTATAATGGGTGGTCACAAACGGGCGATATCCCGTCGGAATCGGGTGCAACAACCCTGCCTGTGTCCCTGCCGCCGCCTTCGTTAGGAGACACGAGAGACCTGCTATATGGTTTACTATCGTGCTCCTGGAAAATATAACTGAGTCTACAGCTTCACGGATGTTCGATCAATCCCGGGGTGCCCCTGGAGGTCGTGATATCGTACTGCTAGGGATTTTTTCACAACACATGGTGCAACGAACAATAATGTATTTCCCACCTATTTGCAGATTATTCCTTGGTGTAATTCAATTCCGTAATTCAATCCCGAGCCGAAATAAAGATGTCATCCAGATAGTACAGCACGACTTCGCCTCGAAGGGGTCCCAATGCCTTATACATGGCCTGTAACAAATATTTGGATCTGTTCATGAGTCCGAATATCATGCGACTAAATTCGACCGTCTCAGCCGGTGTAATGATAGCCGTTTTGGGTCGTGTTTCCTCCGTCAGTGGAATTCGCAAGTACTCGTGTGATATATCCAGCACGGTGAACACGGTTATCCCTCTCAGCTGGGCTTGATGGTCGTCGATGTTGTGTAGCGGAAAATGAACCCACTCGGTCTGAGCGTTCAGTCGTCTGAAATCCGCTACCAATCTTGATTCTCCGTTCTTTTTCTTCATAAGAAGCACAGGGCTGGCGTAAGGAGACTCCGTGTCTCGTACGATCCTTACCTCTCGCCATTCATGTATGATGCGTCGCATCTCGTCACGCTCGTTGGGTGTGGTCCGGTAACGTTTGGCCCTAACCGGCCTTCTTTTTCGGCGATGTCCATGGTGAAATGATGCGCCCTTCCGATTTCACTCAAGGTCAAAGCCACACAGTCCCGGTATTCGTTCATTATAAACGTTAGTTCATGGCGTGGTAGATGTTGTATCTCTTCAATTGTTCCATACGGGACGTAGTGGTTCGTTCTCACCATGCGCGCAGTTGCACTTATGTTGGCCATGGGTACCGCGAACTTTTTGTTGGAGCAGCTGATCTCGATGCAACTTATTGCCCTTGGCGGCGGGGCTGTTCCTCCGTTGTTTATGGTGCTCACCGATGATTTTGGTGAATCCGCTGAAATTTTCAATATCTCATGCTCCTGCCGAGTCTCGAACATCATGGAATCGCCTTCCTTATGATACGTGATCGAGGGTTGCTCCGTGAATGTGCGTCCTAACAACGCGTCATATGACTGTGTGTCGTCTGTAAGGCGAAAGCCGTTATTAGCAGAATATTATTATGTGTTTATTAGATGTATAGATAGAGGTGTCACGTGATCGAAGATTCGAGAACGAGACGCTACGATATTTGGAAACGACGAACAGTCTGAGATGTAACGTTAAAACGAAAGGACGCTCCGATGAGCTCCGTAATAATAAACGGCCTAAATAATAAACGTATATATATTTCTTTATTTTGAAAACCCAGAATATTACACGTCACCCACGACGCACATCGGCAGGTCCGGCACTAAGACGTGGTCGATGACAATGTTCCACTGGACCTTGCTATAAGAAGCTTGAATGGTTGGATTTCTCCCCCAGCCCTTCAGTTCCGTCACAGTCGCTACGTAGTCGAACCTGTCGCGTATCACCTGTGAGGCTTTAATGGTGAACACCGCACTATCTGTGTCGGTCAGTACCCGTACTTGTTGTCCGTTGATCGTCACTGTTTTGACATATTTGTCAATGTCCGCCGTTGTACCTGCGTCCAGCGTATTGATGTTACTGTCGAGTTTTATACTGCCCTGGCGGCAGTCCCGCTCAAAATGTCCAGTTTTGTTGCATTTTCTGCATTTTCACTGCTGACATGATTTCGGACAGTCCCGCGACAAGTGCCCATAGTAAACGAGTTGTTTTCTCAATATTTCCTCCCGCTGTCAGCAACGGGATTGCTGATTAGTCTCCTCAAGTTGTTCGGTGGATGAGACGGGCAAAGTTGTTAATTTTGAGATTGGCCGGGTGAGTGTCGTTGTAGCAGCCTTCAGTGTCACCACCCTTGTAAATCCATCGTTGCCTGGACGCAGTGCCGTGATCCGTGCAAGTGGCCACTTGCACAGTGGAAAATGTTCATCCGTGAGCAGAACCAGAGAGCCGACATGGATGTTGTCGTTGGGGTGGTGCCACTTCGAGATTGACTGCCACTGGAGATAATAAGTCGACCATTGACGCCAAAAATGTTGCACCTTCTGCTGCAGTAGTACTTGAGAGCCAACTTGAGAGTCGTGAGATCGCCAGGTCCTCTAAGGATGACTCTGAGACCGTTGTAAATGCTCCTCCGATGAGAAAATGCCACGGCGTCAACGCTGATGTGTCACCAGGATCATCGCTGAGTGGTTCCAATGGCCTTGAGTTGAACATTGCCTCAATTAGAGCTAACAGTGTTGAGAGCTCCTCGAATGTGAGTGCAATATCGCCTGTGGTACGTCGAAATACAAAATTTGAATTTTGTGCGTAAAGAAAATTGCTTGAGTTGCCTTTGTCCAAAAGATGTTCGCTTTGGCCATCTCCTACGCAAAGAGTGGAGCAATACCAGTCGAACCATACCTTCTTCTCATCCTGGCCAATAGTTATGAATGGCATAGCGAGTGGAAAACGATGTCACTCATCGTCTGTGAACTGAATGAGTGTTCTTACTGCCAAAAATGGAGCCGACTTGGTACCGTACGTCACAGTTTTTAGGTGGTAGGGTACGTCATTAAGCTGATCATCTTTCCACAAAATCCATTGAAGATTCAAGTCTTCATGATGAACACGGATTTGACGATACATTTTAGTAATGTCCGTGGCAAAGATGAGTCTGTGATGACGAATCCAAATGAGCACATCCGAAATATTGAGCAACAAGTTAGGGGTACTGTGCATGATATCGTTGAGAGATTGCCTAGATGAGGTTGGACTTGAGCCATTGAATACCACTTGAAGTTTGGTAGTTGTTCATATTCGTTCATGAACTGAGCGTAGAGTTGCCCATACTCCATGTCCCTTTTGATTCTCCATGTGATATGCTGCAGACACCCATGAGCCTCTATAAGTATGAGCTGCCCAGATTTGCAGGCGATGATGCGAGAGGAAGCCGAACGATGTACCTTCCACTAGAATCACGCTGGTACGTGTTACGAAAGTGATCTTCACATGCCAGCCCTTCTGGTGTGATTTAATTAACCTCGTCCTTTGGCAGCTCTTCTTGGATCCAGAACTTTGTGAGCAGGTTTTAAACATGATTTTGTATGGTAGCGTGATAAATGGTGAGTGATTCTGGATGGTATGAGTTGACAGGTTCAATTATAAGCCATCCAAATACCGATAATTATATAATTGGCATATATGCGGAGCCCTTGATGATGTTGGGCTTAATAACCTGCCCATAGATATCAGCACCTATGATAATGTCAACTGGTTGAGGTGTGAAAAAAATCCGGATCTGCTAGCCTTAGCTTGACAATGTGTGACCATGTCTGCGCTGGCGACTCAAGCGATGGTAAAAGGGCGGTTACAGTTCTGAACACGTGAGCTTGAACCCTGACTTTCTCCTTGGTGTGAGCTGAGTACAACGTGAGTTGAACCAGTCCATGTGTCTGCAATGAGTGTCTTCCACCAATCCCCGTGATTGAAACAGATGAGTGCTTGCACGGTGAATTGAGCTGGTGGACAAGATCTCCCGCGATGAAGGTCAATTCCGACCCTGGATCGATGAGAAGACGTACTTGATCAGTTGTTGCCGCTAAGTGTATGAGTGCGAGAGCGGTTTCTAGCAAAGTTGAGTTGATCCTTGAGAGTTGCACCTGTGAGAGGCCGACTGCACCAACACCTCACTGTGTTGATAGTTGAGCTGAGGGTCCTTGAGTTACCTATCGAGCTGCGGAAGAGGACGTTTGATGCAGCATGGTGTAGTGCTTTCCCGAGGACTCCCGACATGTGTAGTTCGATCTGCATGACGAGGCGTTGTGTCGTCTAAGGCAGTTGTGACAGAGTACGGTTCTTTTCTGCTAATTTTCGACGGTTAGACACAGCGAGCTGCCTGAAATCCGGACACAATACAATGTAATAATAATAATAATGTAATAATGGCAGTAATCACAAGGGTAGGCCGCTTTTCTCTTGCTAGCTAGCTGAACTGGTCTAAATGCGGTAGTGCTCGTAGAAGCCTGATATGCACTAGCCCGTTGAGTGGAGCCTTTGGCTGAGCTGACCGATGACTGTCTCGATGAGGAATTCTTAACTGAAGCCGAGGGTTGAGCTGGAGCTGTCTCAAAAATTTCCAAGGCTCTCACTCTTGTATTGATGAACTCCTCTAGTTGTTCCAATGGAGGGAATTCCTGAGTGCACCCCACAGATGTTTCCCACGCCGCCCGAGCAGCACGATCCAGTTGGTTGCCAACGTGACGAACGAGAACGCAATCCCAAAGTTGTTGCTTGGTATTCAATGACGTTAGAACCTTGTTGGCCTCCGATACCGTTCTTATGAATGATACTAGAGACTTAGCATCGCCCCCTGCTGACGGAGTGCTGAAGATAGCATCCAAACGCTCTTAGATCAAGAGTCATTTGTTGAGCACCCTGTGCCATTGCATCTGGCACTTGCAATGACCTTGCAATGCTTATCATCAGTGTCGCCTGACGCGGCCCCGTTGTCTGGCAGGTTGCGCTCAGGCATGGTGCGCGAAGCTGTCGGTGAGACACAGTATCGGTAAAAATAAACGAAGATACTCCGCAGAGTTATACGTTACCGGTACTGATGAACCAGACGACGAGTTGACCCGAAAGAGTGAATGCTACGCAGACGAGTTGACACAATGACATCGGTGCTGATGCGGTAAGTGAATCAGGCCCTTCCGCCTACTCCTGCACACGAGTCCACGATCCGGCTCGAGGAACCAAAATGTTTGAGAATGCCTTTGCTATTTGATGTTGATAACTGCAATATATAACTGAAATAAAATAAAATAAAACTGAGAAAACACTTAATTCAGGTGAGTGGCACATATAATTATATTAATTGAATTCTTTAGAGAGTTAATTATCCCGAGAGAGCATGTTAACAGCTCGAGCTGTCAAGCACGCCACGAAGTGAGTCCGAATGTTGATGTTGAGTTTTCCCGTACACACACCAAGAAAATTCGTTAAAATTGTCGATGCATCACCTTACCGGATGAGACTGAGTCCTGTAGAACACAAACTAATGATGAGAAGATTTTATATCCGAGACGAGTAGCTAGCTCTAGTATGCATGGCGTTGTCCGAGAAACTTGAGAAATTGCAAGATGGCAGCGCGCTTGAAAACTTCGTTAAGCGACACTACTGCCAACCGAGAGTGAGATCGTCGCCTCTCGCATGAGTTGAGTGACTGTACGGTGCTGCCATCCGTCTGCACGCACGGCTGCCGAGCGCAGCGAGGCACAGGCAGTGACGAGCTACCGCGCAGCGACCATAGTCGCAGTATACCTGCGACTATAGCTGTTTTCTCACCACATTCATTTTCTTCTAAGTCGTAGAGAACACTTTGTTTCACCCCTTTAATTTGTTTTCAGAGGCGCTTGTACGTTTTTTCCCTTTCTTCATCAGACTCATCCATTCACTTCATTAATTCACGAAATAAGGCTTCTCTAAAAATTGAAGTAAAAATCTATTATTATATACTCAATACCATGATTATATTGTATGAAACAAGGACAAAAAAAATTACCCGAACTATGGTTGATCCTTTCCTTCACGGCTTCAGATCTTTTCTTCCGCGTTAATTCGTCTGTTCTCGTTTCCAAATTCTATTACGTTTCTGACATTTTTTTTCGATATTCTAAACAATGAATGACACAGTACGAATTTTGGGTATATTTTTGTAACAAGATTCCACATTATATTTAAGAATTTTCACCGTGATTTAACTAATAGTTGTAGGTCATTTATTGGACAATTCTGTTTTTCACCGATTTCTCAGTAATTTTTCGCAATCGTTATTATGCAAAATAAAACTTCCTGACACCGTTAATATGATTCATCTTTAAACAACAAAAATTGTATCGCGAGGTGCTGAAATTTTTATTAAATCAATCTTTTAGTTAGGAATGTACGTGCTATACGTTCTCAAGGCTATAACCATGAATCTGTTGTCAAGCATCAGAAGCGCAGAATTATGATTGTCTAGGCGATCGTTTTTGGGCCAGTCTTGAGCCAGATAAAACACACATTGGGCCAAGGATCGGCCAGATCCTTGTGTACGAAATAATTTTACCATCCTAATTCTATTATGGATAGAAAATTGTAATTAATTAGAACGATATCAAAGAAAAAAAACTACGAGTAATGTACTTTTCCGTCGGTTTTTAGTGGTAGTATTTTTTAAATTTGATTTATACATTTTTATTTACAGTTGTTTGAGCGCGGATCTAGTGTGGTAAGGAGAGAATTAATGTTCAGCAACGAAGCGAAGGTCGAGCTAACTAGAACGTCTAGTGGCGTCACTTTATATTTAAGTCGTCACAGTTGGTTCAAAAAATACACTTTAATTGATAATAATGATAGTTTGAATGGTAGTTTTGATGATCGCACTTCGGCGACGAGTAGGACGAGTAATAGTTGGTCTTCTATCAGCGCTGGACGATATCGATTTTTCACAAATTTCGCACGTTGTCGGTAGAAGCTCTAACAGAACAATGCGGCGTTGTGGTGGCCGTTGAGCGGAGATAAAAGCTAATTAAGCCGGTCACCCACGAGACGTCGCGAGGCGCAGCTGAAACAACTGTATTTACTAAATATTCAGTTAATAAGCTTTTCTAGTTAATATTTCGTTTTTGTATTTTAAACCGGCGTTCGTTATTTTAAAATAATCTTACTAACTACAGTGGAAGTTCATTACATCTTTCTTTTTCCACATGAAATTTGCAATATTTCATTTTTATTCTACTTACCTTTCCATCCTCGTCGCCTGACGAATCCATCGTTTGCCCATTTATTAGTTTTCACTTCCTAATATCACTTTCACAACTTTTACCATTTACCTTTTTTTATACTGTTCGGACCGAGGCACTAACAAGACTGAAGTAAGGACCCGCTCCCACCAACTTACCCTTGCTTACCTTTGCGAACGTTCAGCGTGACGTCGCAGACAACCAATGGACTAACGCACTTGGGTGCTCAGTTTGAGCGGCTCTGAGTATTAAAATATTTTCTATTTTTTAATAAAAACGGATGGAAAGTCTGTAGGAATATTTTTGATCCTAGGTAATTTCAATAATTCTATGGCCTAGACTATGGTTTACAATCAATATTGGCAAACATATATTAAAATATAAAAAAGATATAAAAGGCATGTCAACTAATGTTCTTCCGTGGCGTACAAGTGAAAAAGCATGAATGCCCCATCCCTCGGAGGCCGAGATCCTCACACGAGCCTTGTTTTCCCTCCCTTGTTCCTGGGCTTAAACAAAAAACTGCGTAGCATGGCGTCGGATGACGAGTCCTCCACTCGGTCGTCACGTGTTTCCTATAATGGTCGAGGGAGAAAGTCCCCGAGGAAAAAATATACCCTTCACATCATAATTTGATCGATCTACTCGTATGTGTACGAGTTTTGCAGACCCTTTAATACAGAGCGTTTGATTTTTTTTTCAATTGTACGTCGGAATTATACACAGGTTGAGGTGATGTAAACTACTCGCTGTTGAACAACAATGTCATACAGAACGCAAAAGCACTGAGCACTAAACTCGAAGAGAAGGCGAATAATAGTGACACCGACAATTTCAGTGACGATGGATTAAATTCAAATGCATCGACGATGAATATTTCATCAAATATAAGGTGCATGGGAGATATTTCTAGCGGCCGACATGATTCAGACATTGTAGCATTTAACGACATTGTATAAATCGATGTATTATAAAATTATTAGTCTACAGGAAAATCATCGATTTAACAAACAACAGGCGATTCTAAAAAAGTATTAATTCTGTATATGTGGTTATCATCTTTGCGTGAAACAACTCGGTTGACAGATCTGCCTATGGTCTGGCTCGATTGTGGTCAATGCTGGACAAAGACGGGGCAAACATGTCCGATGCGTATACAAATACAAATAAAATTGTCGTGTGTCTGTCACGAAAATAAACATTTAAGGATGTGTCGCGCGTACAATTCCAACCAAAAAGAGTTTTGGTGAGAATTTCGAGTATTATGAGTTGAGGCAAAAATCTGAAAAAAATCAACCCAATTGAAGATGATAATAATATTCATTTTCAGTAATAACAATGCCGAATTAATTTTCACTCAAGTTTTACGACAAAAGTCAGCCCAACACATAACCAATACTGAGACAAATGTCGAGTGTCTCACGAAATAATCTACAGCCTATATAACACACAACATCGGCCCAATGTATCCCCAGTACTGAACCGACTCTCAGCTGAGACTCATATATGTTTACTCGTCAGTACTGGTAATCAGCATTCGCCCAGTACAGGTCAATTAATTTATTTGTATTGGGCTAGTACTGCCAAATTAAATTTGGCAGCCGAGGTAGTGTCAATTCTTTGCCATATGGGCAGATCCGGCATCGGCTTAAATCTTCGCTGTACACTAAATATGGCTGTTACGTCCTGGGTTTTAACGAGTGGACGCAACGACGGAATAATATTTTATTTCCCCCATTTTGAGGCAGAATGCGCTGCCTCGGGATTGGGGCACGCTGGTGAGGGGCGTGATTTAAATAAATAATGTTTATTGAAGCACAGAAGCACGTATTAAAACAGTATATATATATATTTATAATTTAACACAATCGTAGCATTATTAGACGTTAAAACGGTATTGAAACAATTACCAATAAACGTAATTGTAATAGTCTCTTGATATATACTACACAGTGTTTATTGGGACGCGCACAATATCATTGGTTGCGCGGACAATCACTATTTAAGTATATATTTATAGTTCAACACGATCATAAAATTGAGTGTTGCAAAACAGTAGCACCGATAGATGCACTATGTATATTAAAACAGTTAAACAAAGTTTATTGGATACGAAGATATTAAAAATAAATGATAGGATATAGGTATGATATGACGAGGACCGACCGTCATGGTCAGCCCCCGGAGAAGAACTAACTAATGGATGTAGTGCTGAAAGTAGTGCGACATCAACAATAAAAGATTTGCGGGGCGCAGCGCGTCTTGCCGATGCGCCGCGTCCCGTTGGTCGGCGTGCGAACGCTGACGTTAGCAAAAGGCATCGCAACGCGTCTCGCCGGTCAACGTGGGAACGCCGACCTACGCAAAAATGAGTCAAATATGTTTAAATCATATATGGAAGAAAATTTTCAAATTATACATGTATCGGAAGACCCAGGACGTAACACCTCCCCCGTTTAGTTGGATGCTGTGCTTGGGCTCTGCATCCATGAAGCCGCGGGCGAGCACAACGGGCTGGGTCCACGACTGTTGGATCTTCTTTCTTGACGATTGGATTGGAAGTCTTCGATTGTTGATTGAATTCGGAGTCCTCGTGGAGGAGGAGTAAGCGTTTTTCTTCTGTCTTGATGTTTCTTCTTGATGAGTGAAATTGCTTCGAAGCCCATCGAAGGCCCGTTGAGTGAGCGTTCAGGGTTCGCCGGTGTCGTATGACATTGAATGTCAGGTACGATCCTTTGTCGAAATAACGTCCCCATTGGGTGAGATAATTTCTTCGAAGTCCATCGAAGGCCCGTTGAGTGAGCGTTCAGGGTTCGCCGGTGTCGTATGACATTGAATGTCAGGGACGATCCTTTGTCGAAATAACGTCCCCATTGGGTGAGATAATTCCTTCGAAGTCCATCGAAGGCCCGTTGAGCGAGCGTTCAGGGTTCGCCGGTGTCGTATGACATTGAATGTCAGGGACGATCCTTTGTCGAAATAACGTCCCCATTGGGTGAGATAATTCCTTCGAAGTCCATCGAAGGCCCGTTGAGTGAGCGTTCAGGGTTCGCCGGTGTCGTATGACATTGAATGTCAGGGACGATCCTTTGTCGAAATAACGTCCCCATTGGGTGAGATAATTCCTTCGAAGTCCATCGAAGGCCCGTTGAGTGAGCGTTCAGGGTTCGCCGGTGTCGTATGACATTAAATGTCAGGGACGATCCTTTGTCGAAATAACGTCCCCATTGGGTGAGATAATTGTTTCGATACTTTTTGCGTATGGATAAAATGTTTCAGAATTAATCTTGAGCCTATCACCAACGTATATCCCACCGCTGCCACCAAAAATATACTCCTGTTACGTCCTGGGTTTTAACGAGTGGACGCAACGACGGAATAATATTTTATTTCCCCCATTTTGAGGCAGAATGCGCTGCCTCGGGATTGGGGCACGCTGGTGAGGGGCGTGATTTAAATAAATAATGTTTATTGAAGCACAGAAGCACGTATTAAAACAGTATATATATATTTATAATTTAACACAATCGTAGCATTATTAGACGTTAAAACGGTATTGAAACAATTACCAATAAACGTAATTGTAATAGTCTCTTGATATATACTACACAGTGTTTATTGGGACGCGCACAATATCATTGGTTGCGCGGACAATCACTATTTAAGTATATATTTATAGTTCAACACGATCATAAAATTGAGTGTTGCAAAACAGTAGCACCGATAGATGCACTATGTATATTAAAACAGTTAAACAAAGTTTATTGGATACGAAGATATTAAAAATAAATGATAGGATATAGGTATGATATGACGAGGACCGACCGTCATGGTCAGCCCCCGGAGAAGAACTAACTAATGGATGTAGTGCTGAAAGTAGTGCGACATCAACAATAAAAGATTTGCGGGGCGCAGCGCGTCTTGCCGATGCGCCGCGTCCCGTTGGTCGGCGTGCGAACGCTGACGTTAGCAAAAGGCATCGCAACGCGTCTCGCCGGTCAACGTGGGAACGCCGACCTACGCAAAAATGAGTCAAATATGTTTAAATCATATATGGAAAAAATTTTTTTAATTATACATGTATCGGAAGACCCAGGACGTAACAATGGCACTAAATCAATCATAGATAAAGCGCGAAAAATATCATATATACTGTCTGGAATTAAACGATGGTACATCAAAATAGATATACACATAAAACATAAACTCATCAGAGCTTGCATACTACCGATGCTAGATTATGGATTAAGTTGCCCATATACACTGCTGTAACGGTAATTTTTAACGTTATCATATATTTATTTATCGTGGGAATTTGGGCTCGATCACATAATTAATTAATTGAGACTTCGTAGTGGTTGACGGTAAGGCTTTATTCCAAGAAAAATAGTTTCACAAGAAAAACGTCACTTTTTAATTACGGTCACTCGAATTCTGCATAATGACTATTTTAACTTCGTAATTTTAGCGATTATTTCTACAATTATTATATCATTTCGGGTGCACCGATTCTCGGTATTCTTCGTAAGTCTGTTATGGTTCTGTACAACGGTATTGTTGTATACTCGGTGCACAGATATATCATACCACTAGCTATTTTGCTTCGCACTCACTCCTTCGATAGAGTGTATTAACTCTATTTACAATTCTTTCTCTTTCGCTCTTATTTCCGCTATTTCCTATATTCGCTATATTCCGCTCCACTAGCTATTTTGCTACGCATTCGCTCCTTTGATAGAGTGTATTAACTCTATTTACAATTCTTTCTCTTCCACACTTATTCAGCCGGGCGATTCCCGTCTAGACTGCGATTTTAATTACTCGATCTAATTCTACGCCTTATATGCTATCTGCTTGTATGTACTACTTATTCTATGCACTTAATTTCACCTAGATCTATTCTCTGACTACTACGAATTCGATACACTATTCTGCATTGAAAATCGGGAATTCCCTCGATTATTTCATTATTATTTCCTCTTATCCGCACATCAATTCTTGGTATCCTCGGGCTCGAGCTTCAGTTATATTCCTACGCCTTGGGATTGACTCGTTACCCGCACACATACAGCCACACGCATCAGACTCTCTGTGGACAGAGTGTATAAACTCTGTTTATAATTCTTTCTCTGTCACTCCTGTTCTGCTCTCACTCTTTCTCTCTTCCACTCACACGATATGGCGATTCTCGTCTATATCGCAAGTTTAAATTCCACACGATTGATTTTATTCCTCCAATGTGTTCGCTCAATTCAATGCACTTATTCTACACGCTTAGATTTATCTTCTTAATCCTATTCCCTTAAAAACTACCTGCTTATTCGCCTGACTTTATTTCTATGCTTTTATATGATTTAGCTTAGGTACTAGCTAGATTCTATGATCGCACTTGTTATACACGACCTAACTGTTTATTTAATGAGATTGCGACAACTCGCCTGTTCGTGTCCTCTTTTTCCACGGGCCTCGGAGTATCACTCACTTGCTTTACCGTCCGAGATGCACCCCGACTCTACTTTTAGTATCTTTCTTTTGCCTTTAGGATTTTCACTTTTTAATTGTACTTTTTACTGATCTTTTATTTTATTCTTCCTGATTGAGCCTTTTGAGCCAAGAGAGCTCCTCTCTCCCCGCACCGACCTTTTATAGGCCTCCCCTCGCCTCAGTCCCCTCTGCCTATTTTTCCTCATAATTTCAAAATCTAACGCATCTCGTCGTCTTCTGCGATCCGCCGTCGCCGCGCTCACCGCCTTCCCCTCGCCGCCCAGCAAGGCCAGCTGGTCGCTGACCCGCTGTTTACGTCAGCGAGGAAATTTCGGAGCGGCGACAGCTCTAGTTTTTCTATCCGGGGCGATGGCCTATCGCCCGCGAACCGTAGTACATCTGTACTCGTTCGAACGCTCAGGTGTATCAAAACATTCTATCTTTGTCCCTCCTCTCTGCTCGGCATCGGACAGCCGTCGACTCGTGTCACTCACGTTTCACGGTCTCCTCGTATCCTTTCCTAACGTGTTATATTTCTCTTCGGGCTCTCCAGCCGTTCACAATAATAATCGATGATCGAAAGTGTGCCTCTATTTTACGGCATCGATTATTATTGCACTTATCCCTACGCTCATGGGTGTAACTCTGTTACACTGCATAGGACAATAATTTCAAGTAGTTAGAGATAGCCTATAAAAGAGTTATAAAAATAGCCGGAAATCTTACAAGAACTCAAGCGCTATATGAAATGCTGGATGAAGTAACTTTCAGAGAATGAACGAGAATTAATTTCGCGGCCTACCTCAAAAAACTAGCACTTCTTGACAATAATCTAACTGAAATTGACACGAAGGTTTCAAGATGATAAAACTCTATACTGCTGCAAACACGCTAGCACATTTCTATTATACCTCCCACATAATTTGTAAATAAAGACTCATCCTTCCACTATCATCACTAATAATTTTTTATTTTGAAATTGCGACCCTGAACTCATCAATCGTGACCAAAAACATGCACATACCGAGTTTGATACGTATTCACAATGGAATATCATAGTTTGCTACTAGAAGCCTCTATATTGGATTCGCCATTCTGAATTTCTCAATTTTTAATTCAGATTTGTAATAAGTGATCTCGGAAATCCCCAAATACCGAGTTTCATCCAAATTAAGTTACTTTTTTGCATTTTCGGCACTATAATCGATCCAACAATTTGAATTTTGAAATTTCGAGTTTAGATTCGCAATCAGTGACCTCAAAAACATAGGGATACCAAGTTTGATGCAAATCCATTGGAAATTGACAGATATATTTATTGTGGGCATATATGGACCATTACCAGTCGTGGCACTTTTTTTTCGGCTATATATGTGCCATTACCAGTGAACGGGTTAATAGCATCTTCCCATTAGCAGTGTCATGCCGGTTTTTAACTTCCCGCTAGGAAGTAGGAATTTTACAGTCAAGAAATTGAGCGCACATGAGATAATCATCTGGTATAATATCTTCATTATAAGAAATAGTAATACTACTTTTAATCCCATTACTCCTTCTTGGATTATTTGGCAATTTTACGAGGAGTTTCCGTTACTCTTAGTTTTAATATATCTAATTTTTCACTCTCAGATTCATTTGACTTTTCTACTGATTTTGACTGTTTGTTAGATGCATTAGTCTTAATATGGGAGTTTCCTGCATATCGTCAAACATTTGTTGATTTTTTAACTCTAATAATTTATATCCCAATGTGACCCAAATTCCACAATCCATAATTACCACTTCTTGTAATACTATTTACTTGAGCAATAGAGTTCACCACATTTCTATTCACTATAAAATCAATACGAACGATATCATTCAAAAGTTCACTTCTCATTACGGTCTCACCACTTTTGCTTATCTCAACACCTTTCTCATGAAAAATAATTGTGATTCCGGTTTGTTGCATTCTTCGAACTGACAGCAAATTGTGGACGATGCTGATAGTAAACAACGTTCTCTAAGACTCCCTGGATACCCATGTTGCTGATAACGTTGCTTGTTCCCTTCTTGGTTGCAGTTATGTAAGCTCAATTTTTTTTGCAATACAAATTAATATTAGTCTCTGACATTTGGTGAAACTATCAAATAGGTCTTCCCTATTTATAAAATGGCCTGATACACCGGACTCCAGATAATAACATTTCTATGTTATCTAGTTTTTATCACCGCTTTCAGATTGATAATCTCTAGTCATAAAAGTGACACCGGAAGTGTCATTATTTGCTATTGATGGTTGAGTCATCTGTACAGTTTGAACTTTTCTGCTTCTGTCATTATTCTTGTATTGAAATTTCCTTTTGAAATGAAAACAATTATTCTTGATATTACTTTTTCCGGCACAATGACATTTTACAGTCGGCGACGTCTTAGTAGATCCATAATAGAACTTCCTTTTCGGATCACGGATGAAACCGTCTTGCACATCCATATTTGCATTCAACGGCAGTTATGAGTGTGGAGACTAAGAGTCTCCACGGTTACGCGAGCTTGATCTTGGTTACGTGCACGGTTCATGGTAATGGCGCGGTAAACTTATAAAATGGCGGCGATACTATATTTCAGTCGCACGGAATATTAATTCTAGAAACTGATACAACATTATAAAATACATAAAGAATTTTTTTTAACTACGAGAAATATTCGTGAGGGTCGTTAGTACTTGGATGAGTGACCATTTTGGCCAACACCACGTGGCGTTAACATTACTTTTTTTTACATTTAATTTCGTTTGACATTGTGTTAAGGCTCCAGCATCAGAAGGTATGCAATAAACGGTAATTATTTTTTGGATTAAGTAAGAGAGATTTTAATCGAAAAAGCAAAAGCACAATTAATTGTCTTTGTTGCGGATTGATTAATTAATCCTTTTATACGCGGTCATATGTTTCTTAAGAGTGATAAATCTAAGCGACAAATAATTTTGACCAAATGTTTTTTTCATGGAAAATTTCTGGCAGTTCGCAACCCGGTTAGAGTCAGCGCCACCTTAGATCCCTGTGTTATCGATCTCAGAAAGATCTCTAACAATCGAATCATTAATTTTTTTTGTCAACTCTGATTGCCTCACTCATTCATTAAGAATTAATAAGGCAACCAGACCTGACGATTTTTAACTTCTAAAGAAATCGTGAAAAAATATTGCCACAGCCCGGGTTCGAACCGGGAACTCCAGAATTCTAGCCTGGTACGTTACCAATTACGCCACCGCGGCTCTAGCAACATCAATTCACGATCTCTATTTTTAATGTCAATTAATACACCTTTGTTGCGGATAAATTAATTAATCCTTTTATACGCAGTCATATGTTTCTTAAGAGTGATAAATCTAAGCGACAAATAATTTTGACCAAATTTTTTTTTATGGAAAATTTCTGGCAGTTCGCAACCCGGTTAGAGTCAGCGCCACCTTAGATCTCTGTGTTATCGATCTCAGAAAGATCTCTAACAATCGAATCATTAATTATTTTTGTCAACTCTGATTGCCTCACTCATTCATTAAGAATTAATGAGGCAACCAGACCTGACGATTTTTAACTTCTAAAGAAATCGTGAAAAAATATTGCCACAGCCCGGGTTCGAACCGGGAACTCCAGAATTCTAGCCTGGTACGTTACCAATTACGCCACCGCGGCTCTAGCAACATCAATTCACGATCTCTATTTTTAATGTCAATTAATACACCTTTGTTGCGGATAAATTAATTAATCCTTTTATACGCGGTCATATGTTTCTTAAGAGTGATAAATCTAAGCGACAAATAATTTTGACCAAATTTTTTTTTATGGAAAATTTCTGGCAGTTCGCAACCTGGTTAGAGTCAGCGCCACCTTAGATCTCTGTGTTATCGATCTCAGAAAGATCTCTAACAATCGAATCATTAATTATTTTTGTCAACTCTGATTGCCTCACTCATTCATTAAGAATTAATGAGGCAACCAGACCTGACGATTTTTAACTTCTAAAGAAATCGTGAAAAAATATTGCCACAGCCCGGGTTCGAACCGGGAACTCCAGAATTCTAGCCTGGTACGTTACCAATTACGCCACCGCGGCTCTAGCAACATCAATTCACGATCTCTATTTTTAATGTCAATTAATACACCTTTGTTGCGGATTAATTAATTAATCCTTTTATACGCGGTCATATGTTCTTAAGAGTGATAAATCTAAGCGACAAATAATTTTGACCAAATTTTTTTTGATGGAAAATTTCTGGCAGTTCGCAACCCGGTTAGAGTCAGCGCCACCTTAGATCCCTGTGTTATCGATCTCAGAAAGATCTCTAACAATCGAATCATTAATTATTTTTGTCAACTCTGATTGCCTCACTCATTCATTAAGAATTAATGAGGCAACCAGACCTGACGATTTTTAACTTCTAAAGAAATCGTGAAAAAATATTGCCACAGCCCGGGTTCGAACCGGGAACTCCAGAATTCTAGCCTGGTACGTTACCAATTACGCCACCGCGGCTCTAGCAACATCAATTCACGATCTCTATTTTTAATGTCAATTAATACACCCTTGTTGCGGATAAATTAATTAATCCTTTTATACGCGGTCATATGTTTCTTAAGAGTGATAAATCTAAGCGACAAATAATTTTGACCAAATTTTTTTTTATGGAAAATTTCTGGCAGTTCGCAACCCGGTTAGAGTCAGCGCCACCTTAGATCTCTGTGTTATCGATCTCAGAAAGATCTCTAACAATCGAATCATTAATTATTTTTGTCAACTCTGATTGCCTCACTCATTCATTAAGAATTAATGAGGCAACCAGACCTGACGATTTTTAACTTCTAAAGAAATCGTGAAAAAATATTGCCACAGCCCGGGTTCGAACCGGGAACTCCAGAATTCTAGCCTGGTACGTTACCAATTACGCCACCGCGGCTCTAGCAACATCAATTCACGATCTCTATTTTTAATGTCAATTAATACACCTTTGTTGCGGATAAATTAATTAATCCTTTTATACGCGGTCATATGTTTCTTAAGAGTGATAAATCTAAGCGACAAATAATTTTGACCAAATTTTTTTTTATGGAAAATTTCTGGCAGTTCGCAACCTGGTTAGAGTCAGCGCCACCTTAGATCTCTGTGTTATCGATCTCAGAAAGATCTCTAACAATCGAATCATTAATTATTTTTGTCAACTCTGATTGCCTCACTCATTCATTAAGAATTAATGAGGCAACCAGACCTGACGATTTTTAACTTCTAAAGAAATCGTGAAAAAATATTGCCACAGCCCGGGTTCGAACCGGGAACTCCAGAATTCTAGCCTGGTACGTTACCAATTACGCCACCGCGGCTCTAGCAACATCAATTCACGATCTCTATTTTTAATGTCAATTAATACACCTTTGTTGCGGATTAATTAATTAATCCTTTTATACGCGGTCATATGTTCTTAAGAGTGATAAATCTAAGCGACAAATAATTTTGACCAAATTTTTTTTGATGGAAAATTTCTGGCAGTTCGCAACCCGGTTAGAGTCAGCGCCACCTTAGATCCCTGTGTTATCGATCTCAGAAAGATCTCTAACAATCGAATCATTAATTATTTTTGTCAACTCTGATTGCCTCACTCATTCATTAAGAATTAATGAGGCAACCAGACCTGACGATTTTTAACTTCTAAAGAAATCGTGAAAAAATATTGCCACAGCCCGGGTTCGAACCGGGAACTCCAGAATTCTAGCCTGGTACGTTACCAATTACGCCACCGCGGCTCTAGCAACATCAATTCACGATCTCTATTTTTAATGTCAATTAATACACCCTTGTTGCGGATTAATTAATTAATCCTTTTATACGCGGTCATATGTTTCTTAAGAGTGATAAATCTAAGCGACAAATAATTTTGACCAAATTTTTTTTTATGGAAAATTTCTGGCAGTTCGCAACCCGGTTAGAGTCAGCGCCACCTTAGATCTCTGTGTTATCGATCTCAGAAAGATCTCTAACAATCGAATCATTAATTATTTTTGTCAACTCTGATTGCCTCACTCATTCATTAAGAATTAATGAGGCAACCAGACCTGACGATTTTTAACTTCTAAAGAAATCGTGAAAAAATATGATCAAGGTAGGAATTACCACCGATGAAATTCCAATTAACACACGACAGTATCGTTACCCACCACAACTAAAAGAGGAAATTACCCGACAAGTGGACGATTTATTGAACGACGGGATTATACGACCATCACGGTCTGCTTACGACTCGCCCGTGTGGATCGTGCCGAAAAAGGCAGACTCAAAAGGTAACTAAAGATGGAGAATGGTACTTGATTATCGCAGTCTGAATGAGAAAACTGTGAGTGACGCCTACCCGTTACCCTTTATAAATGAAATACTAGATCAGCTTGGAGGCGCTATATATTTTTCGATGTTCGATCTCGCATTGGGATTTCACCAAATCCAAATGCACCCCGAAGACAGCCACAAGACCGCTTTCTCTACCCCGTATGGTCACTATGAATTCGAAAGAATGCCCTTCGGATTGAAGAACGCTCCTGCTACCTTCCAGAGAGTAATGGACTAAGTTTTATCCGGAATACAAGGAATCGACGCATTTGTGTATCTAGATGACATCGTAATTTATGCCTCGTCATTGGAGGAGTACGAATTAAAAGTCGACCGACTAATGAACCGATTAAGGGAAGCGCAACTCCAACTCTAACCAGATAAGTGTAAATTCTTGCGACAAGAAGTTGTTTATTTAGGACATATTATAGGAAAAGACGGCGTCAGGCCCGACCCCGAAAAAATCATCGCCGTAAAGAACTATCCACGACCGACGAATGCAAGAAATATAAGACAATTTCTGGGACTCGCGAACTATTATCGACGATTTATCAAGAACTTCTCCGACATCGCTAAACCACTCACGAGTCTATTAAAAAAGGATGCCCCCTTTGATAGGAAACAACCCCAACAGGACGTATTCAACGCACTACGAGAAAGGTTATGTGAAGAACCGGTCTTGCAATACGTAGAATTTACGAAACCATTTGTTGTCACAACAGATGCATCAGGTCTGGCTGTTGGTGGAATTTCAAGTCAAGGTCCTATAGGAAAAGATAGACCCATTGCATACACATCGCGCATCTTGAATGAAGCGGAGCAAAAATATAGTACATATGAAAAAGAAGCTGTCGCCATATTACATTCTGTTCGTCAGTTCCGCCCGTATCTCTACGGTCGGCGATTTACCTTAGTGACCAATCATAAACGTTTCGTTTAGTTACATACTTCGAAGGACCCTACCTCACGTCTTACTCGTTGGCGACTCCGCTTAGAAGAGTACGAATATGACGTGGTCTACAAGGCTGGCAAGACCAACGTCAATGCTGATGCCTTGTCACGCAACCCCCCTGACGAGACGTTTCCTCAAACCGAGGAAACGTGTGACGAGACTCGCGACCCACTCCGGTCAGCAACAGAAGCTACCTGCGCAAGGAGAGCAGTCTTCCCAATAACCAAAAGAGCAAAACCCTCAAAACAAGCCGATGAACCTATTGCTAGGAAACTACGAAGCTAAGACGTCCCTCGCAACACAGGTAAAAAAAGGGGAACCGATCATGGTACCCGATCCGCTCCTTAACCCAGTGTTGAAGGAACAACCGATCGCCACGCGACTCAGAAGCAAAAAGGACACATGCACAGACGAGGGTCATATACCCGGGACCAGTAAATCACGCTGCCAGAGACAGGAAGGAGAAGCTAAGTCACTGCCGGGCAACAATCATCAGATCACGAGCGCTTTTGAACCCTTTTTACCGGAAGGATCCCCGAAACCCATCATGGAACGACCGCTAATTTGGGACGAAGAATCTCTGAGCGTGTCTGGAAAGTCCGACGAATGAATAATCGATCGTTCAGACAATAGAAGCGAAGACAGGAGTCAGGAACAGGAAGAAATACAACACCCTAGTAAAACAATCACTCAGGCAAGCCTGGCTAGCCCGGTTAATACGAATGAACAATTATTTATGAGGAAGGATAATTACTTATACTTTATCTCCGAAATTGGAGAGCCATGTGACGAAGGCTCGAAAGGCCTCCACCAGAGACGGGCCTTACCCCGATTTCGCTACTTAAGGATGGGAAGGATCAGTGTCGAGAAAAGTAATTCCAGACATCACGTAGGGATGGTAGTGAGAGATAAGAATGGTTTATTACTGAATAAACAGGAATTTTCGGGACTTTGCGAACATGCAGCAGAAAGTATAAGAAAAGCCGGTTTACGGTCAATTAGCATGGCAAAAACCCGGGAAATTAACGCATTCCATGGGACAATCTTTTACTAATGCTACGAAAGAGCTTTGGTAAAACCTCAATCAAACTTATAGTTTGCCATGGAAGAATTCAATATCCACCAAATGAAACAAGGAAAGAAATCATGACCGAGGCTCACTTACCAACTTTGGGTGGACACAAAGGCATTACAAAGACTTACAACCGAATACGTCAGCGTTATTTTTGGGAAAATATGAAATCAGATGTCCAGGGATTCATCGAACATTATTTAGAATGCCAATTAAAAAAATTAGTTCGTGTAAAAATCAAGCAACCAATGGTCATCACAGATACGCCCGAATCATCTTTCGACAAAATAGCTATGGATATTGTGGGGCCATTACCACCTACTGAGAGAGGAAACGCATATATCCTCACAATGCAAGATCTATTAAAACTAAATATGTTCTCGCGATTGCATTACCAAAAGCTACCTCAGCTAATAACGGATGCGCTAGTCAGATACTTCATTTGTATTTTCGGCGCTCCAAAAATAATTTTAACGGATCAAGGCGCCAATTTTATGAGCGACCTGATGAAAGGGGTAGCCAAGAAATTCAAGATTAAGCAAATGAAGACAACAGCCTACCATCCGCAATCAAATGGCTCTTCGGAACGATCTCACCATACAATAGTAGAATATCTTAAACAATTCGTGAGTCGTGACGATGACTGGGACGACCTCTTGGAATTAGCTACCTTCTCTTATAATACAAGCATTCACGAAGGAACTAGGTATACACCATACAAATTGGTGTTTGGCAAATTAGCACGAACTCCTTCGTTCAAGCACATTAGCAAGCATTAGCGGCATTAGCAAGAGACCCCTATCCCAACGAAGAACCAGCACGAACATATACGAATTATCTAGAAGAATTAACAACGAAACTCCACGAGGTATAAGAAGTAGCCAGAGAAAATCTTATTTCAGCAAAAGAAAAATAAAAAAAATACTATGATAAAAGGGCGAAACCGCAAACCTTCAAACTTGGGGACTATGTATATTTACAACGTGGAAAAAAACAAGGGAAATTTGGGGGTCATTACACTGGTCCACACGAAGTATTAGAAGTAAAAAGAGACGGCAATATTAAAATAAAAATTGGTCGCGAAGTAAGAATAATACACCCTAATCGACTTCGTTACTCACACATTGAACCAGAATTACGGTAGCGAATCTGACTAAACAAACTTAATATATACATCCCACAAGAAAAACATATATATCAATATATATATATATATAATGATAATGATAATAACAAAACAATATATATATATATATATTAGTCTTATTCTAATATGATTACGTGTGCTCTAATAAATTCAACGAGGTCCAATAAATTATGACGAAAATACACATAACGAGAACGGAGAAAGAAACCCAATTTTGCTAATTGCACTTTCCAGAATGGAGATTATACGAATAACCACCTTGATGTCACGCCTTTTCATGGTGACACCGCTAGACGCTCTAGTCGGATACGATTGCGGATCCACGAGACTGAACGTCACAACTTTATCTTTACTCAACGTTGGGGACTGCGACATACCCCTAGCAGAACCGAACATCGCTGAAGTCCACCTATATCTGCTTCAATTAAACGGATTCACTTCGACGCATGTCAAACAGTGCAAGGTAGTAATACAGCGTACGATAAGCCATTGCGGGATGTACTCGCACACCTCGATTGTAGCCCAAGGTCAAGTAGAATATCTACTAGATGTTACGATGGAACAATGCAATAAAATGCATAACTTTGGCCTGGTTCAAATCAACAACCATGCTTCTATCAATGGAATTAAAGGAAAGTCCACCGGAAGTTATGGATTAACTCTCGCCGGAACTCTCGGGCGAGACGGTACTTGTAAGGGCACCCAATACACCGATCCTTATGGAACATGGGATGATGTAGTAGTACAAGGTATAGTGCGTGTCACTCTGCAGGACTATCCCGCGACCGTCCATATCAATAGCGATCGGGTTAACCTACGTTCAGGTTTAACATGTAAACTATCTGATGCAACCTCTGTGGATTTAGAAGGCGGCCATACCTTTTGGAACACAGTACCTTATGGTGAATGCAATTTCGAACAATATGGAGTACTGTACGATGGCATCGGTCACAAAGTTTCAGCCGAACGAGATAGTATACCTCAGGAAGTGAATACCGTCAAGTCAGGGGAAACTACGTTTGCATTAACAAAAACTGGAAGTTTCTACATGTGCGGATACGTAGTACTACGTACCGAACATCCTAAGTTATTTAATGTAGACAACCAGAGAGGGTACAGGCGTATGGCTGAACGACTAATTACCAAAGAAAATCTAGATATCCTCACCTATGTGAATTCTAAATTCATCTATATGGAGAGACATATCCGCACCCAGCTGGATCAACTCTATTATAATATGATACTGCAGACCTGTAACGTTGAAAGACAAGCGTTAAAAACTGCTGTGTCACTAGCAACTCAGGCTCTGGATGAATTCGCTTATCAAGTAATGAAAGGGCCAGGGCACATGGCCTTAGTAGGTGGAGAAGTCGTTCATATAATCAAATGTATAGCTGTGGAGGTCACAGTGCGCCGCACAGAAGCATGTTATCATCATCTACCAGTGAACAAAGGAAACGAAAGTTACTTCCTGTCTCCACAAACACACGTATTATTTAAATCAGGTACACAAATCACTTGCGATATAATGTTACCAAGTATGTATCGACTAGGTGAATCATGGTACAAAATTTCTGCCAACACCGGTGGAAACTGTCCCACCACCTACCATAAAACCAAATACAAAAATGACTTTGAAATACACGAACCCAGGCGAATTAGCAGTCAGCGGAATTTACTTGCAGGCAGACTTGGAAAAACTAAGAGATCGAATCATGTTTCCTGCCGAAAGAACCGCTATCCTCAACAATGTGGCCAAAACCCTTACCGGAGAACCGACCCTGCGCCAAGGATTATCTGTCATGAATTTATTAGACGACGACACCCTAAACGAGTTGGCTAAGCATACCTGGAATAGGATGTACAACACCTTTATGACTTTCGGGACTGCGAGTGCTGCCGTACTGGGCCTCATACTAATTTTTAGAGCTATGAAGCTACTTGTCGATACCGTCTTACACGGGTACGCACTACACTCAATTTATGGCTGGTCTATCCATCTACTCGGAGCAATATGGAGTTCAGTCACTCACTTATTAATGCACTTGGGAAGGACCCCGAATGCTCCGGAACCCCGCGAAGAGCCCCTGCAACCGACAAGTAACACGTACGCGCCCAATCTAGAGGACGGTAGATCGTCACTATACCCGAGTCACCAATTAGGGACTCCCAGCGCAAGTGCACCGAAGACTAGACCTTTTTCACCCCTTTCAGTAAAATACACTCTTTCACGTGTCTAAAAAGAAAAAAAGGAGAAAAAGAAAAAACGAAAATTAGACGAAAGGGAAAACTGGCAGCGGAAGATACTATATAAGTGCGAGGGTCAAGACCGATCCAGAAGTTTTTCGAACTAGACAAAGCGTAATATCGATAGAACGCTACCAAAAAAAAGGGAAGAAAAAAATATTATATTTTCTTTTTTTTCTTTCTATCTTTCGTTCAAATTTCACAATCTACGATGAACACTGAAGGCGCCTCAGTAAGATCTACCTACAGATGGGTCAAATCCAACATGAGCATCGTGGTCGAATTACTAAACATTATTCTGAATGTCCACCAACAACTTCCCCGAGAGGTACTACTCGCAACCGAGGGGATCCGAGATCCCACGTTCAGAGAGTTGATGGAGACCACCAACTGGGGAGTCGTGGACTTGGTGAGCCACATATTGACGTCCTACTACGAACAACGACTGGGAGTACACCAGCTTCGCATGCGCGGTGTATCGGTAACGACAGAGCAACAACTACCCAGTACCGCGCCAACCGACGACACTTCCCCCGACGTCTCCATTATCTGGGAAGGACCGCGTGTGGAGGAAAATGGAACCACCCTTATCAACATCCAGGATGACCCAGCTGTATTGGCAGACGACAACGGGATCAACATGCTCCTCCGTCCCACATGTTCAAGTGACGTCTTCACCGAGATACCTGAGGCCACTGGATTATCGGAAGAAATGTATCAATTCCTGAACCACATTATAACAGCTTCGTATCACGAGCTTCCCGATTTATGTAAGTCCAATCGATGAAGACTTGAAACGAATACTAGACATGTTTGATTAGATATTTTTTTTTTTGTTTTTTTTTGTGTGTAGTGTGCAATGTCCTGTCATAATTTAAGATGCGAAAGGAAAAATTTTAATAAATAAATTTGTGTGTTATATATATATACCTTTCTTGTATATATATGTGTGTATGTTAACCAATATCGCCAATCTTAAGGTACTTTTAAAGCTAACATAAAACATGGCAAAAAGAAAAAAAAACCCTCTATAAATCTCGTTAACCACCTTTTAAATAAAGTAACTTCAACTTTTCCTCTTTCTCCAGTGTGGAAAAACTCAACAAATTGACTGAATCGAGTCAATACAGATTATGAATCAAAGATAGTTTAGCTTTCAATACTCCGTTGGGAGGAAGAGAAAATTTCTTTTATCTCGAATAAGTTACATGAGGGCATGTAACCGGGTGCTAATTTCACAAACACCCGTCTTAAGGTGGGGAGGTGTTACGTCTTGCGAGATCCCCCTTTCTCCTTCATTGTCTTGTAGGTACGAGCCAGTCACGATGAGCAAACAAGGCAGTCAGAGTAATCATAATAGATATAGTTCTGACTGCCTCTGCACCTGCCCTTTCTCGCGAACTCCCTTATTGCAATACTCGGCACTAAGGGCAAATAGAGATAGGATAAAGTATAGTTCAAAAGGAAAACACGTTAATGGGGTTAGGCATAAAACTAAACTAGGGACTCACGTCCTTTGGAAGGGGAACCACTTCCCACGAGGGCACATAAGCTGAGTCACAAAACTAAACTAGTGACTCACGTCCTTTGGAAAGGGAACCACCTCCCACGAGGGCACATAAGCTGAGTCATGTTAGCATAAGGGGGAGGATCAACCTTTGAGGAAGGGGATTCGAAACCTAGAATAGCGTTTCACCCTAATTCACGAGTTTTTCGAATCAATATTACCACTAAAATCTAGGATATATAAGGAAGAGTTTCCACAACACGACAGCTCAGTTTTCCACCACTATTTCCCACGGTCGCGTCGCGCAACGTACTATCGCGGATAACTGATTCTGTTTAACCGCAACAGGCCAGGGTGCCTCTCCTACGATATTGTTCTGAACACTGTATATTTATAACTTGTGTTTTATAGAGTGTATACGGTATAATTGTCCAGTAACATATAATTTAACGTGTGTCGCGAACGAGCTATTCTTCTAGACTGTAATAGGCCAAGTTGCCTTCACTACGATAATGAGCAAGACCTTGTATGTACTTGATACGTGTTTTATGGGTTGCGTACGATACGCTTACGAATAAACAATACAACTATCTATCTGAATACGATCAACAAGTATTTCTTCTTCCATCGCCAACAAGAAGGGCACGAGCCGAAGATAATCACCTGCGAACAGAGATCAACAACACGACAAGGAAGAAGACCTACCACAAAGGAGGACAAGTGTCAACAGTACACCTTGGAGCCCACCTCTACTCAAAGCTCACCGGGTAAAATTCTCCCATTTCTAATTGAAAAAGGCGACGTCTCCGTCCCCGCTGTAAAGGGCTGCCAAGCCTTGACGCACAAGCGAGACCGATCGGGTTCGCCAGACCCTAAATCTTGGGCCCGACGGAACAGTTGCAATCTCAGTTGGTTAGGGATCATCCATAAAATATTTGACGCTGTTAGAGGAGGGGGTAAGTCTTTGGAAGCGTCAAACTTCAGCAGGGGGGTCGATAAGAAATCACGAGCACGAGTTCAAAGAAATTCCATATGATCGGCATGCTCATCGGTAAACATCTGTCGATCGACCTGCCTAATAAATCCATAAATAAAGTAGAATGTTCATAGATATAAAAAAAATCAATGCACACGTGTTATGAACGTATTATGGGATAAAATTTTTTTCGAAAAATATCTAATCTCTTCAAATAGTACTCCTACACTATTTAAACAAGCCTGCAAAGTAGAAAATAGTATTGCTTCTTCATTATTTCATCCCTTTTGCGAATCTTCTTTTATAAGTAAGCCAAAATTGATCAACATAGTACAATTTTGTTTCCGCCGTTTTTTTTTCCGAAATTTGAGGCTTAATTGTAAAATCTGGTTAAGCATTTATGAATCAAAGTATTGTCCATCGCTGGCCACTACTTTCTCCCATCTTTCGGGCAGCGTACGAATCCCGCGTTGAAAAAACTGGTCATCTTTTGAAGCGATCCACGAATCGATCCAATTTTTTACTTCTTCAGAAGACCGAAAGTGCTGGTCGGCCAGGTCATGTGCCATTGATCGAAACAAGTGATAGTCAGAGGTAGGAACGTCGGGATAATGCGGCGGGTGGGGTAGGGCTTCCCATTTCAACGATTCCAAGTATGTCTTGACCACTTTCGCAACATGGGTCGAGCATTATCATGCTGCAAAATCACTTCATCGTGTCTCTCATTGTATTGCGGCCGTTTGTCTTTCAATGCTCGGCTGAAACGCGTTAATTGCGTTCGATAACGATCGCCTGTAATTGTTTCAGTCGGTTTTAACAGCTCATAATACACTACGCCGAGATGGTCTCACCAAATACAGAGTGTGACTGGAGCCGTGAATATTTGGTTTAGCCGTCGACGTTGAAGCATGGTTGGGAAATCCCCATGATTTTCTGTGCTTGGGGTTATCGTAATGAACCCATTTTTCATCCCCAGTCACAACGCGATGCAGGAATCCTTTCCGTCTTTGCCTTTGAAGCAACTGTTTATAAGCAAACAAACGCCGTTCAACATCTCTCGGTTTCAACTCGTACGGCACCGAATTTCCTTGCTTCTGAACCATTCCTATGGCTTTGAGGCGTTTTGAAATTGCTTGTTGAGTCACTCCTAATGATCGTGCTAATTCTTCTTGACTTTGACACGAGTCGTGATCAAGTAATGCCTCCAATTTTGCATCTTCGAAAACCTTCTCTCGTCCACTGGTGTGCCGGTCTTCGACGTCAAAATTACTCACGACACGTTCTTTCACTAATAGCAGCCCCACCATAAATATTTGAGAACTTTCGATAAGCTTCAGTCGCAGATTTCTTCCTATTGAAACAGAAAATTAAAACCTCCCGCAAATGGCGAGAATTTGACTCGCAAACTGACATTTTTAATCGAAAACAACTTTATGATGCCGACACAAATCGACTAATGTTTCTATGGGGTTATGTCGACAGTTGCCTAACTCTATTGCATGACGTCGATGACCTATTTATTTTGACCACTACTTACCGCTAAAGCCATCTATAGGAAAACGGCGGAAGCAAAGTTGTACACCTAATACTTTATCGTAGAAGTTGCTTTGCCAAAGGTTTTAAGTACTGAAGAAGCAATTTCCAAGTTCTTATTAACACGGTTAATTTTTTAGCGACTTTAGTTAATGTTTTATCAAAAAAATCCTATAACCTATAAAGGATCCTACAGTGATGCTTATAACTGACACATTTGAGATATACATTTTATGATTTACACAAATCAATTTTTGGAAAATCCATGCTTCTAAAACTATCGATCGTTCGTTCTAAAACTATCGAGCGCAGTAAGCAGACACGTGGTTTGTTTCTACCAATGTATAGGTCAATAGAGCTGATAATTAGTAGCTGCAAAAATGTTTTTTTCTGCCTGCAGATGAAATAATATGTCAAGTTTTAAATCGAAATAAAAACTCGAAATCACTTCATTAATTTTCCGGCCTTATGTACAAGCAGAAAAAATTCTACTTGACTTCCACAGACTTTATCTGGAGCATCCAACTACATGAATGGATAGTAACTTAAGTATTGCAGAAAAAAAGAGTAAACAACACTCTGACCCAATCTACATACGTACTATACAGGGTGGCCGATTTATCTGAAGACATTGAAATATTGAACTGTTATTGAGTAATGCGCTGGGCAACCGTCATGCTGAAACCACATAATTTGGCGAATGGGCAATGCAACATCCTCAAGTAGAGGTTGTAATTCATGTTCCAGGAAATTTTGATATTTGATTCCATTTAAAGTACCATCAATAAAATAAGAACTAATGAGTTTGTTACCTACAATTCCACACCAAACGTTGACCGACCAGGGACGTTGATGTTCAACTTGTCGTAACCAGTGGGGATTTTGCATACTCCAGTAATGCATGTTATGCCGATTAACGGCACCATGGTTTGTGAATGTGGACTCATCTGAAAATAGTACATTAGCGAAGAAATTGGAATTCATTTGTATTTGCTGAACTGCCCATTCAGAAAATTCTACTCGCAGACGAAAATCATCGCCATGAAGTTCCTGATGCAGTGAAATGCGGTATGGGTGATACTTGTGACGATGCAAAATTCTGAGAATACTATCTCTAGAAATTCCGGAATCCCGATGTTATTGCCGAGTGCTTACATGAGGGTTTTGTTGAACATCTGCTAGCACATCAATTTCATTAGCTTCTCCTGTGACAGTGATTCTTTGTTTTTTTTTTTTTAGGTTGTACACTACCGTCAGACATAAAGGATTGAACAACTTTGTAAAAAAAGGAACGTTCGCGAACATTATCTGGAAAACGCTCAGCATACAAGGCAACAGCATCGTCAACATTCCGCCTACATTCACCGAAAATCAGAATCATTTCAGTTTTTTCTTCTATGGTTGCAGCATTCATTTCGCACTCGTACTTCAGTTTAAGGAATGAAGGGTGAAGATAGTCAAGTGAATTGACAATGTTGGAGGTGTTTTCAGTTAAAATCGTTGATATTGACCTTGACATGCCACTGTGACCGTATGGTGAACTACGGGCTTATAAAAGCCAGTGCAGCGTTGTCAAAGATGACCATTTGCGATTTCAGGGTGGGGGCGAGGTCCTCTCCTGTGTACAATCATTAGAGGAAAGAATAAATAAGTGTCTAGAAGTGCAAGGTCACAATTTCGAACATTTAATCTAATTTATTAAACAGTGAGAGGGAAGGGGACTCACCTAAAACAAGCACCCCGATGGGAACAAAAACTACTACGTCCACGTCGTTGTTCCTGGGTAACGCTAAAAGTAGTTGTTAACTTATTGATAAACGAATACATGCTTTCAATTGCAGCGCCATGTGTGAGAAAATTTCATATCAACAATAAAGTCAAATCAATGGATTTTGTCATGGAAAACCAGGAAAAAAATAGGGTTTTCCAATCACGATTTTGAAGCAACTTCCATTTTCACCACAATGGGGTAGGGTTGGAGGGGAGGGTGGATCGAGTTTCGTATCGCTGAATAGCTTTTTGAAAAATGAAACATGTCTTTTTTCTTTTTTCGATCCGATGTGTAATTTCTCGAGATATTCGCAAAAATCAGGTTTCTTGCGATTACAGCGTCATCTATCACGAATCGAAAAAAAATGTTTCAGATAAAAGTTACTTATTTTTTTATGGGGAATCCGAATCTGCAATAAAAAATAGGGGCTCCCATTTACGATTTCAAAGTTGCCCCCACCCCCACCCTAGGGGGTAGAGATGGGGGGGGAGGATGGATCGAGTTTCGTATCGCTGAATAGCTTTTTGAAAAATTAAACATGTGTTTTTTCTTTTTTCGATCCGATGTGTAATTTCTCGAGGCATTCGCAAAAATCAAGTCCCTTGCGATTACAGCGCCATCTATCACGAATCGAAAAAAAATGTTTCAGATAAAAGTTACTTATTTTTGGTAAATATGCTGTTTAGGGGACCCGCCTCCGATCGCCTTCTAACTAGGCGCGTTCGACGCGTTTTTGTATGCCCAACAACTTTTTCCTCTGGCAAAAGGGTCGCTCTTGCCGCCGGAAAAAGATATTAACCGTTAGAGACTGAAAAATCACACACGCTACGTACATATAATTGTACGCAGCAGTAGCGGACTACAGAACGAATCACTTGTTTCAAGACATTTAGAGGTTCAAGGAATGAGCCTATTTCGAAGGTCATCGGTGTATAGGCCCTAATTATGCAGTTTTACCAACTTTATTTGTAAATAACTTTTTATTTTATTATTATTATTATTATTATTATTATTATTATTATTATTATTATTATTATTATTATTATTATTATTATTATTATTATTATTATTATTATTATTATTATTATTATTATTATTATTATTATTATTATTATTATTATTATTATTATTATTATTATTATTATTATTATTATTATTATTATTATTATTATTATTATTATTATTATTATTATTATTATTATTATTATTATTATTATTATTATTATTATTATTATTATTATTATTATTATTATTATTATTATTATTATTATTATTATTATTATTATTATTATTATTATTATTATTATTATTATTATTATTATTATTATTATTATTATTATTATTATTATTATTATTATTATTATTATTATTATTATTATTATTCCCGTGTGAGGTTTGCTGGTTCCTCCATCGGGCGCCTCCCCGGGTGGCGGATAGGGGAACGCTTGTCAGATATGACAGGTACCGGGGAAATCAAATACCCGGGGCGGACCAAAAAATTAGCAAACCCAAGCTAAGGTGGCACTGCATACGCTGACAGCTGCATGGCTAGGGGGATGCCTAGTCGTGAGTATGCGAACTCCGAATTTGGCGACATTCGGTTTCAACCTGTAGCCTTCCTATGATAACGCAGAGCTCTGTCATAGGTGACCGTTTTTTTCTCGTGCTACTCGTGGGAACAATTATGGAAACGAACTTAAACCAAAACAATAAAAACAAGGAGAATGATGCCTCTCTAAAAGCATCAACACAAACGAGCTGCTTACCAGGGACCAGTCCAATGGTCACGGACCTCGATGGTGGTAAAGGAAGGAATTCTAGCCCATTTAGTAGAAGCGCCAGGTTGCAAAGAACGCCGCCACCGCGGTTAGTCGCAACAACTAAAAAGCCAGAAGCGATGACGAGGACAGAATTACAGCAGATGCCGAACCCAACATTATTGGAAGCTTTACAACAAAAGAAGGGAGATGAGTTGGATGCAACCATGGTAGATAAGGAAGGCGTGAATGAAATGCTTGTCTGTATCATAAGTGCGAAAAACCAGATGCTGGAAGATAAGCAGCTACAAGACTGCAAAGACACTCTTGCAGAGATGAAGCTGGCAACGCAGAAGCAGCGCAACATTAGTATGGATGTAAAAAATGGCCTTTGCAAATTGGAAGAGGCGATAGACGTACTCTCAATGCTTAGGAGGAAACGTGAAACTACCGCACGCGAGCACAGCCAGAATGACTCACCGCTGCCGGTGGGCACATCAGACCCACTTACTACGACAAATAGTAAGCGAAGAGCATCTTCTAGCCCTAAAGAAAAAAGGGAAGGGAAAAAAAATAAACAGGAGGATACAGATAATCAGACAAATAGTAAGCGAAGAGTACCTTCTAGCCCGAAAGAAAAAAGAGAAGGGAAAAAAAATAAGCAGGAGGATACAGATAACCCAGGAAACTGGATCGAGGTCCGAGCAAAAAGCGGGAAAAAGAGCACAGGACAGAAAGAGGCCCCGGTAAACAAAGACGGCCGCAATGATAAACGGAAACGGAAAAGATTTAAAGAACGACCAGACGCGGTGGTAATAAAGCTGGAGCAAGGCCAAACTTATGCGGCAATGCTGAAGGAAATTAAAGGCAAGACGAAACCGGAGGAGAGTAACGTAGTGATCAGTACGATACGACAGACGAAAGCCGGTAATATACTGGTGGAACTAGGCCGAAATAGCGAGGGTAGGGAGGTTTTTAGCGAAACTCTTAGAGGCATCCTCGGAAGCCGAGCAAGCGTTCATAACCTTGCACCAAAAACTACCATAGAAATCAGAGACCTGGATTGCTGTACCACTACAGAAGAAATTGTGACTGCCATACGTGAAAATACCAAGCAACCAAACTTGGAAGTCAAGGCAACACTCCTAAAAACCAACAGCAGAGAACAGCGAGTTGCACTGGTGGAGATGCCTGAACGAGAGGCCAATTTACTAATCGAAACCTCTAGGGTCCGAATTGGATGGGTAAATTGCAGGGTGAGACAGCGGGCCACTGTGATCCGCTGCTTCAGATGTTTTGGTTATGGTCATACCCAATCAAACTGCAACGGGCTAGATAGAAAAGCTCAAGGTCTCTGTAGGCAGTGTGGGAATCCGGGTCACAAGAAAAATGAATGTAAAACAAAGGATATAAGATGCTTCCTCTGTGCTGAATTGGATCACGTACCGGAGGCGATCAAGCATGTTGCAGGAACAAGTGGCTGTCGAGTGTTCTGCAATGCACTTGAAACGGCCAAAAAGAATATAAGAAGACGATGAGAGTTTTACAAGCAAACCTCAATAGAAGTCGGCTGGCAGACGACCTCTTAGCGCAGCTTGTGATGGAGCTCAAAGTGGACTTGATTCTAATCAGCGAGCAGTATAAGGGAAAAGACACCGCGGAATGGCACTCGGATACCCTAGGTACAGCCGCACTATGGGTTCCGAAAACCAACAGTGTCCTCATAGAGAATAGAGGAGTAGGCTCTGGATTCGCATGGCTAAAGTGCAATAAGGTCACTTTTTTCAGTTGCTACTTCACCCCAAATGAAAGCATTGAACAATTCCAGCAGAAACTGAACTCATTGGAGGATACTGTCCAAAGAACAGAAGGTGCTGTCATAGTCGCTGGAGACTTCAATGCCAGAGCAGTTGAATGGGGTACGCCCACTACCAACTCTCGGGGAAGTAAAATACTAGAAATGGCAGCAAGATTGGAACTTAATGTTATGAACGAGGGGAATACCCCAACATTTAGAAGACCGGGATACAACGGGTCAATCCCGGATATTACTTTTGCATCGGAGAGGACGACGCTAAATCTGGTGAACTGGCGAGTTATAGAAGACTTCACTGGTAGCGACCATCAGTATATTATATATGATGTGATGAGTGACCGACGATATAACACGAAGAAGCAGACACTTAGATGGAATGCAGCTAAAATGGAAAACGAAACTTTCCAAGCAACCATCGAGAGAGGCAAAAACGCGATCAGAACTGAAAATGAAAGCACCGACTCAATAATTCGCGCCACAATGAAATTAATCCGCAAAGCCTGCCAGGCATCAATGCCCCAACAGAAGCTACTACAGGGTAAAAAACCCGCATACTGGTGGACAGAGGAGATTGCTGAGCACAGAAGGCGGTGTCTAAAAGCCAGACGCAAGGCCACTAGAAGCAGAAGGAGGGGAGAGACAGAATCGACAGCTGCAACAGCGCAATATAAGCTGGAAAAAAAACATCTACGGAGAGTGATTCGACAAAGCAAACAGGCGAGCTGGGAAAGACTAAGAGCGGAAGTGGAATCTGATCCATGGGGGATGGGCTACAAAGTGGTCATGAGGAAACTCGGTAAGCTTGCTCCTAGTTCAACGATGAGCGCTGAAGAAACACAGCTTATTGTTAACACCCTATTTCCTACTCATCCAGATAGGGCAAATAGAGCTTATACGGTGGAGAGCAACGACATACCACGATTTACTAAAGAGGAGCTCATGCAAGCGGTATCCTCCATGAAAAACAGGAAAGCGCCGGGCCCAGATGGGGTGCCGACTGAAGCCCTAAAATTATTGGCTGAAACCTGCCCTCAAGTGTTACTCACCATGTATAACAAATGCCTGGAAGAGGGAATATTCCACACAAAATGGAAGGAGCAAAGACTGGTACTGATCAGCAAGGGGAAGGCAGACATGAGATCCCCCTCAGCATACCGGCCCCTATGTATGCTTGATACAGCCGGAAAACTGCTGGAGAGGCTGATTAAACCTAGGCTAGCTAACGCAATCCAGGAAGCAGGAGACCTCTCGTGCAAGCAGCACGGATTTAGAATGGGCCATTCTACTATTGATGCAATCAAGGAAGTGGTGAAAATTGCCAATGAAGCGCAAACTGGGAATCATTTTTCCAGGAAAATTGTTATGTTGGTAACCTTAGATGTAAAAAACGCATTTAACTCTGCATGTTGGTCCGATATACTGAATGCAATGGAATTCGCATTTAGAGTGCCAAAATATCTACTTCGGCTAATCGAAAGCTACTTAAAGGACAGGACTTTAATTTTTGACACCTCGGAAGGTCCACAGAAAAAGAAAATAACAGCTGGTGCCGCTCAGGGATCAGTTCTCGGCCCCGACCTTTGGAATGCAATGTACGATGGAATACTGAGAATGCAGATGCCAGATGATACTACTCTGATTGGCTTTGCGGACGACATCGCTGCCGTGATAGTAGCAAAAAATATCGATGCTGCCCAAAGGAAATTGGAGCAGGTAATGCGAAGAGTGATCGAGTGGATGAAACTCCATGGACTTACTCTTGCAACCGAAAAAACGGAGATCGTTATGATAACCCGAAAACGCATCCCAACGTTACTGCCGATGCGAATCGGAGTAGATATCATAGAAACAAAGGCGAACGTGAAATACCTCGGCATGAGAATAGACTCAAAAATGACCTACTGGTGCCAAATACAACATGCAGCTGATAAGGCGGCCAAAGCAACTACGGCCCTCAGTAAGCTGATGGGCAACGTCAAAGGTGCTGGTCAAAACAAGCGAAGACTCCTCATGTCAGTCACGCATTCCGTAATGCTCTATGGCTGCGAGGTCTGGGCCGAGGCAATGCAGATACAGAAATATAGAAAGCGAATGGTAGCCGTTCAAAGAAGAGGAGCCCTCAGAGTTGCGTGCTCTTACAGAACTGTGTCGGAGCCAGCAGTACTAGTCATCGCAGGAATTATTCCTATTGACCTCCTGGCCAAAGAACGAAAAAGTATGTTCGACTTGAAAGGAGTATTACCAAAGCAGGAACGGAAGCAACTACTGAGAGCCCGCACCATGCAATGGTGGCAAGAACGATGGTCTGAGGACAGTAGAGGCAGGTGGACTGCTAGACTCATACCTAATCTAAACGGTTGGATAGAGCGACAGACGGGGGAGACAAACTACTACCTGACCCAGTTTCTAAGTGGACATGGGTATTTTGCGGAATACCTTTACAGAATGGGGAAAAAAGTAAGCCCAAGGTGCATATATGGGGACTCCGAAAAGGATGACGCCTTTCATACGTTTTTCGCGTGCCACAAGTGGACGCCACTAAGGCAATGTGTCGAGTGCACCATCGGGCGATTCAACCCAGACAACATAATTGAAAAGATGTTGGAAAATACACAGTGGTGGGAAGAGGTAGCAAGTTATGTGCAGGAAGTATTAAGGAGGAAAAAAGTTGACTTGGATACAGAAACTTAATGAAGAGTAGCCAAGGAAAAATGGAGATGTGGAAGAAGTTTGCAGCGGGATGAAACCGAATAGAGAGGCACCTACCTGACGTAATGCGATGAGCGGTACCGGGTAGGTTTAATGCCTGAATAGTAGGTGGAGGTTTTAGTGGGTGCAAGTCCCACACACCGGAGGAGCTCAGCCCTCTGATGGTGCATAATGCATTTCCTCATTCCTAATAAAAAAAAAAAAAAAAAAATTATTATTATTATTATTATTATTATTATTATTATTATTATTATTATTATTATTATTATTATTATTATTATTATTATTATTATTATTATTATTATTATTATTATTATTATTATTATTATTATTATTATTATTATTATTATTATTATTATTATTATTATTATTATTATTATTATTATTATTATTATTATTATTATTATTATTATTATTATTATTATTATTATTATTATTATTATTATTATTATTATTATTATTATTATTATTATTATTATTATTATTATTATTATTATTATTATTATTATTATTATTATTATTATTATTATTATTATTATTATTATTATTATTATTATTATTATTATTATTATTATTATTATTATTATTATTATTATTATTATTATTATTATTATTATTATTATTATTATTATTATTATTATTATTATTATTATTATTATTATTATTATTATTATTATTATTATTATTATTATTATTATTATTATTATTATTATTATTATTATTATTATTATTATTATTATTATTATTATTATTATTATTATTATTATTATTATTATTATTATTATTATTATTATTATTATTATTATTATTATTATTATTATTATTATTATTATTATTATTATTATTATTATTATTATTATTATTATTATTATTATTATTATTATTATTATTATTATTATTATTATTATTATTAATTAGTTATTAACAAATAAAGTTGGTAAAACTGCAGAATTAGGTTCTTTAGGTTCTTTAGGTTATTTTATATTATTGTTATTGTTATTATTATTTTACCAACTTTATTTGTTAATAACTTTTTAATGGACAGTGAGCGACGATTTTGTCAGAGGGAAAAGTTGTTAGGCATACAAAAACGCGTCGAACGCGCCTAGTTAGAAGGTGATCGGAGGTGGGTCCCTTAAGCAGCATATTTACCTTATTTTTTTAAGGGGAATCAGAATCTGCAATAAAAAATAGGGGCTCCCATTTACGATTTCAAAGTTGCCCCCACCCCCACCCCAGGGGGTAGAGATGGGGGGGGAGGATGGATCGAGTTTCGTATCGCTGAATAGCTTTTTGAAAAATTAAACATGTGTTTTTTCTTTTTTCGATCCGATGTGTAATTTCTCGAGGCATTCGCAAAAATCAAGTCCCTTGCGATTACAGCGCCATCTATCACGAATCGAAAAAAAATGTTTCAGATAAAAGTTACTTATTTTTGGTAAATATGCTGTTTAGGGGACCCGCCTCCGATCGCCTTCTAACTAGGCGCGTTCGACGCGTTTTTGTATGCCCAACAACTTTTTCCTCTGGCAAAAGGGTCGCTCTTGCCGCCGGAAAAAGATATTAACCGTTAGAGACTGAAAAATCACACACGCTACGTACATATAATTGTACGCAGCAGTAGCGGACTACAGAACGAATCACTTGTTTCAAGACATTTAGAGGTTCAAGGAATGAGCCTATTTCGAAGGTCATCGGTGTATAGGCCCTAATTATGCAGTTTTACCAACTTTATTTGTAAATAACTTTTTATTTTATTATTATTATTATTATTATTATTATTATTATTATTATTATTATTATTATTATTATTATTATTATTATTATTATTATTATTATTATTATTGTTATTATTATTATTATTATTATTATTATTATTATTATTATTATTATTATTATTATTATTATTATTATTATTATTATTATTATTATTATTATTATTATTATTATTATTATTATTATTATTATTATTATTATTATTATTATTATTATTATTATTATTATTATTATTATTATTATTATTATTATTATTATTATTATTATTATTATTATTATTATTATTATTATTATTATTATTATTGTTGTTGTTGTTGTTGTTGTTGTTGTTGTTGTTGTTGTTGTTGTTGTTGTTGTTGTTGTTGTTGTTGTTGTTGTTGTTGTTGTTGTTAATTAGTTATTAACAAATAAAGTTGGTAAAACTGCAGAATTAGGTTCTTTAGGTTCTTTAGGTTATTTTATATTATTGTTATTGTTATTATTATTTTACCAACTTTATTTGTTAATAACTTTTTAATGGACAGTGAGCGACGATTTTGTCAGAGGGAAAAGTTGTTAGGCATACAAAAACGCGTCGAACGCGCCTAGTTAGAAGGTGATCGGAGGTGGGTCCCTTAAGCAGCATATTTACCTTATTTTTTTAAGGGGAATCAGAATCTGCAATAAAAAATAGGGGTTCCCATTTACGATTTCAAAGTTGCCCCCCCCCCCCCCCCCCCCGGGGGTAGGAGTGAGGGGTTGACTTTGGTATCACTGAATGACCCCCTTCCAGGCGAACAAATTTTATTCAGAACTTTTTTTGATCCGATGCGTAGTTTTCGAAATATTTCAATGTCTTCAGATAAATCGGCCACCCTGTATATATGCACGTTGAAAGAAATGTAGGACAAACGCGTGCATGAAACCGAGCGCAGTAAGCAGACAAACTAGAGCCAGCAGAACGCGGATACAGCTGTTCGAGCTTATCGAGCTCACCTGTTCGCCGATTCGATACTTTCGGTCTCTCGCCCCGTGCGTGCACATATGCCAACAGCAGCATGCGCCGGTTTACACTATCGAGACAGCAGGAATAGCACGTTGTGCGCGCGTCGTCGTTGCTGCTTCTATATTGACATTGGCCGGAAAAATTGCAGGCAGGCGCCGAGAGGCCCACTCGCTGCGCAGTGTTCCTCGTAGTCCACTACGTGTAACACAAAGCTACTTTTCATTTTCGAGCTTTTATCTAAAATAACTTCGATAGCGTTTGGAAAATGTGTCCGACAAGCAAGCACAGAAAAAACTTTGGCAGTTTCGCCTATACAATGTGATATTCGAAACTTTTGTTTTATACTGTTTGATGCACCATCGAAAATCTGTACTACACACCTGTATACGCAAGTTCATTGCAACCGTAGTACGAATCTCTCTTTCTCAGTTGCGCACATGTAAAACCAATGGGTTTTTATAGGTAAGTGCGGAAATTGTTTATTAGGCTTTATACACGATGAAATTAGCGTTCATGGGAAAGATAATTACAGAAAATTGTAAAAACATTTTTTTTAAATTTTGTTTCTAAAACTCCCATCCGCAAAAAACTACAGGGTGCGCCATCTCAATCTGGTCGATGGAAGTATTGAATAACTTAGAGAATTTTCAACAGATTTCACAAAGTCGTATTTTTTTATTAAATTTGATTCATTACAATTTATTTTGATTAGTTTCCAAAAACCACATCGATCAAATGTCCGCCTTTATTACTGAGACAAAAATGAGCTCTTTTTTCGGCATTTTCCATTGTATTTGCCAGCGTCTCGGGCGATATCGCTGCGATTTCGGCTCGAAAGTTGTTTTTTAGCTCCTCTATGGTCTTCGGCTTGTTGGCATAGACTTTACTTTTCAAAAATCCCCACAAGAAGAAGTCCGGTGCAGTCAAATCCGGCGATCTTGGTGGCCAGTCAATATCACCTTTCTTTGATATCACACGTCTTGGGAACTTCCGACGCAAATAGTCCATTGTTGAGCGCGCAGTGTGACATGTCGCACCATCTTGTTGGAACCAAAATTCCTTAAGACCTTTTTCACGCATTTGTGGTAAAACAAAGTGTGCCAACGTCCACCGATATCGATCCCCATTGCCAGTTTCACCAGCTCTGAAGAAAAATGGTCTAATGGTGGTTTTTGAGCAAACACTGGCCCAAACTGTCACTTTCTCATCGTGCAATGGAGTTTCGTGAATAATATGAGGATTATCGGTGCCCCACATGCGACAGTTTTGTTTGTTGACAGCGCCAGAGAGGGTGAAATGAGCCTCGTCGGTCATCAGAATTCGCTCCCAAAAATCCGGCTCAGCTTCCTTCATTCGACTAACGTTATTAGCGTAAGCCAAGCGTCGCGGCTTGTCAGTTTCCAATAATCTTTGAGTCAACTGCACTTTGTACGGAAACATGTGAAGATCTTGCTTTAAAATCCTTCTCAAAGTGGTTCCACTGATGTTTAATTCCTGAGACCGGCGGCGGTATGAGACATTTGGATTTTCTGCAACACTCTGTCGAACAGCTTCGATATTTTCATTTGAACGACCTGGACGCGGTCGAGCTTGATGTTGGAGATTCGCTACAGACCCGTGCTCCATGGAATTTGAAGCTAAATGACGGATAGTGTCGCCTTTGGGCGCAGAACGTCCGCGATATTTTTTACGATACGCACGCTGAGTTGACACAACTGAACGATTATTTTCAATGTAAAGCGAAACTATTTCGGCGCGTTCTTTCGGCGTATAGCGATACATGGTTGAAATTGTACTGAAATAACCTATACGAAACGTGTTGTACGACGCTGGTCGGTCAAAATCTGTCAGAGTTATTCAATACTTCCATCGACCAGATTGAGATGGCGCACCCTGTATAATAAACAGGACTTTAACTTTAAAAGTTTTCATATGAAAATAAATCTAAAAAGAATGTAATCACTTCCGATTTCATTTTATGTAACTTCATATTTAAATTAGAATAATTCATCTACTGTTGTTCTGCGTTAGAAAACGCCCATATCATATAATTTTTCTTTTAAATTGGAGTCTAGACGCCAGCGTGTTTATTAATATCTAAAAGACTGTGGCAATGTTCGAGAGACGGCCCCCGACTGTGGTGACAGCAGTAGATTAATTATTGTAATTTAGATATGAAGTTAACTAAAGTGAAAACTTTTTAAAGTTAGTTCTGTTTAATATCGTTTTTTGCCGACAGGAGTTAAAAAAAAATGTATTTTGTTCTTATGACTTTTTACAGCATTTTTATAATTCCCATATATTTTTGTAGTTACTATATTTTTTTAAACTAAAACAGTAAAATCGTTCTTGATATCTCTATTTTATTTAATCGTTCAATCATATTTGCGCTCGTGTATTTAGAATGAAATCAGTAAACGCAATTGGAAAATTGCGCTGCGTTGTTATTTATTTCTAGTTGTTAACAACGTCTCTGATGTACAACAAACTTATTAAAATGTCCATGCTATTGAATAAAATATATATACAAATATTGATTGGATCGTACGTGCTCTTTCTCTCACTCCACCGTGGGCGCTCTAAAGTTAGGTATATATGATTGATTATAGTGGAAATGACGACCATCTTGGTGCATTTCGATAAATACAATTGTGCTTCCCATACATTTAAAATAAATGCTTTTATCGTTCTGATAGCTCTCCTAATTTATACAATCTAGGACTAAAACGGAGGTTACGATGCACAGAATCTGTATACTCACAATCAGTTCAGTTAAGACACTTTAGCCGATCTGAAGAACATCGGATACATAGAAACTGGCATATTCGCGCCATACCAGAGAAACTCATACTCCCGTCGGGAGGAAAAATACAACGGATTAAAAGAATACTTCTTAAACGTGCTGTGACAAGGAGCGTACTTTGCGTATCGTGGGACTTGTGCCAGCCAATCACGCATCGTCGTCAGTTTTCCGATATACCATAAAATGGAATGCTTGATTCGTGATTAGTAGCTCAAGTGACGCGACACGCAAACTATGCGTCACTTGCAGCAACCAATCGCATCGGTCCATTAAATTATCACCTTCCGCTTATGCTCTTTATGCAATTATCGATACGCCGGATCCAATTTCGGACAGAAGAAATGTCGGAACAGGTAAAAAATTCTCTTCCACTAAGCCAATGCACGGATAGATACGTGTGTCGGGCCATGGCAATATTCCATGAATTAGGATACGAATGGCTTCCACATCCACCATATTCTCCAGATTTAGCCCCCTGCGACTATTTCCTACTTCCGAACTTTTGACTAACAATAAGTGTATCGAGCTAAAAAGAGACTATATTGAAAAATAAAATGAATATTGACCCAAAAATATTTTTTTCTGGTCGAGGCCTGGGACTTATCATACAACCCTCATATAAATACTAGGGGAGCTACGCGCCCCATTCGCGCTTTGCGCTCCAACCACCCTAGGATAACCCGGGACCCTCACCCTTATGTTCCCCCTGACCCCACCTGAACCCCTTTCGATTCTGCTACACAACGCCGGCGACGGCGCAGGCGAGATATTTTTTTAATATAGATAGACAAAAAAAAATTCATTTTTGTTAATTTAACCACCATTGTTACTATTGATTCCGCCACGATACATTGCGAAATGTTCTTCTTCGCATGTATCATTGTAAACTCATTGGCTAAATTCATTTTTATATTGATACATCTTTAAGATATATATCGAAGCAACGATTAAGAAAAACCTGTTGACTCGTTCAGCCACGATCGTGGTGCAAATAAACATAACGAAGTGTCAAAGGGTCAATTTAAAAGAAAACAGTTACATTACTTCGTTGGATAGATTTTTCATTTTCTAAAAATGAATGCTCCTTTTATTTTCTAAAAAAGTATTCGATACTTTTGTTCGATGCATCCATTTTTTAGAATTAATGAAATGTCGATTTATTCAAAGCAACGACAGACACCTATCTCGTTATTAAATTATGGTTATGGTTATTATTCAAGCTTATGGTTATTACTATTTTAAATATAAATGATTCATAATCATGTCCGGAAGCTATTATTAATATATATATAATACTATATTCAACAATTCTTAGAGAGCTCACAGACAGCTCTCGTAGTTCTGTTGACGATACTTCTACTTTGAGATTTATTTATTTTTTTTTACTGAATTTAGTTACAAGAATTTGGTTTCTGTTTTCTTGCAATTTTTATTTATTTTTCAGTATAATAATACAATACATACAGGGTCTTCCATAATCCCCGCACCAATTTACTCGAGTCGGGGATGGTCCCAGGAACGTGTGTGTGTAGTTTAATGGTCAATTCGTTATAGTATTCGAATGGGAAGCGGATGAAGGTGACCAATCAAAGAGCTCTATTTCCGTTCGGGGCATTGACACACATGCACTGCGCCAGTCGCTATCGAGAAGCTCGAAGTAGTAGAGTGGGCATGATACTAAACGATCGACCGTCAACTGTTTCATCGTAGTGTATCACTGCGTAATGCGCAGATGATAAGCCACGAGATGATTACTGCCACAAGAGGAATTGAATCAGCATGGCCAAAGCTTTCGTATTTTTTTACTACAAGAGACGATCATGAGGCAAATGTTGATTATAGTCAAACTGAAAGAATTGCAAGCGAGGCTTTCGTTTTCAGTAAACTGTATTGAGCCAGAAATACTTTAGCATCATGCTCATTAGAGACATTATTGCTTCCTCTGGAGGAAGCTTTATAGTTTTAAATGGCAAAAAAAAAGTTTTGAGTGTATATCAGGATAAATAAAATCATATGAAATGTCTAGGAAAAGGGTATCGAAAAAATGTCATGTGTGCATGTATGCTAACGTGCGCGCGCCAAGGGTTTTAAAACCATTATATGTAGAGACTACTTAGACTATTAGGCTAAAATTTAGCACACTAATGTAGCTGTAGTTTTCCTGTATTCATGACGTGTTTGGTATAATTGAGGCGGACATTAGAGTTTTAAGTATTACATTTGGCCGCAATGAAAAAAAAAGTTTTAAAGTTATACAATTTCTTCAATAATTACTGCAGTTGATATAATTCTTATAACTCGAGAATGGTTAGATATGTTGGTTTAAACCGTGGCTTAAGATTAGAGTAAAGTAAAGTCAAGAGTGGCCTCCATCCGATTTTAATGAGACGTCTCAAGCTTGTCGAGTCGGTCAAAATATTTCACATACATTCGATCTTGTTATTATTGACAAAAACAGTTCACGTTATTAATACACTTTCGGCAATTGTTGTAATATAAGTTTGTTTTTTTCCTTTACCGCTTCGAATGTGCGGGGGTGGTGTGAGCCCAGTAGAGAAAAGTTACGGGTGCGTCCCCGTCAGCGAACGTAGTACATATTGCACAGAGGGCTGTAGAGGTTCTGCTATTGACATCAACTACTTCCTGGTGTTGACACGCTATTCGCATAAGCCTTAACAGCGAGCGAGAAAATCGAGGAAAACGCAACGGCACGGTCAACCTCTGTAGATTTTTATGTACACATAATCCACATGAACGGCTGTGAATTCAAACACAAAAAACTTTGAACATCAAAAGCATTTGCTCTGATGTGGCATTACCTGTGTACCGACAGACACAAAATTCTATCTCTAACATGGCCCAGAGCCGTGTGCGCGCATATTCTTATTTCGCTGATAATCTGATTCGAAACACGATGATATGAAAAACTAAAACTAACAAAATATTTTGATGAGAACCATTCTTTCTCTATGACTGAGACAAACTCAAATAATTATAAACCAGAAAAACACTCTGTATAACATTTATTATTTTTTTTTTTTTTTTATTACTGTATAAAAAATGTTACACAATCGCATTTACATGAGCGGTCTCCTATACTTACAAACAATGATGAAAAAATCCGAAGCCCGTATTGTCAAGTAAATATTGTTTATTTATTGCACTTGGTAAACAATTATGTATATATAGGGTGATTTTTTAAGAGCTTGAGAACTTTTTTTTAAAAAAAAACGCATAAAATTTGCAAAATCTCATCGGTTCTTTATTTGAAACGTTAGATTGGTCCATGACATTTACTTTTTGAAGATAATTTCATTTAAATGTTGACCGCGGCTGCGTCTTAGGTGGTCCATTCGGAAAGTCCAATTTTGGGCAACTTTTTCGAGCATTTCGGCCGGAATAGCCCGAATTTCTTCGGAAATGTTGTCTTCCAAAACTGGAATAGTTGCTGGCTTATTTCTGTAGACTTTAGACTTGACGTAGCCCCACAAAAAATAGTCTAAAGGCGTCAAATCGCATGATCTTGGTGGCCAACTTACCGGGCCATTTCTTGAGATGAATTGTTCTCCGAAGTTTTCGCTCAAAATGGCCATAGAATCGCGAGCTGTGTGGCATGTAGCGCCATCTTGTTGAAACCACATGTCAACTAAGTTCAGTTCTTCCATTTTTGGCAACAAAAAGTTTGTTAGCATCGAACGATAGCGATCGCCATTCACCGTAACGTTGCGTCCAACAGCATCTTTGAAAAAATACGGTCCAATGATTCCACCAGCGTACAAACCACACCAAACAGTGCATTTTTCGGGATGCATGGGCAGTTCTTGAACGGCTTCTGGTTGCTCTTCACTCCAAATGCGGCAATTTTGCCTATTTACGTAGCCATTCAACCAGAAATGAGCCTCATCGCTGAACAAAATTTGTCGATAAAAAAGCGGACTTTCCGAATGGACCACCTAAGACGCAGCCGCGGTCAACATTTAAATGAAATTATCTTCAAAAAGTAAATGTCATGGACCAATCTAACGTTTCAAATAAAGAACCGATGAGATTTTGCAAATTTTATGCGTTTTTTTTTAAAAAAAAGTTCTCAAGCTCTTAAAAAATCACCCTTTATAACCCCATATACATTATAAACTAATATTGTATCATTTCATAAATTTAAAAAAAGGTTGACGTAGGACTTGGCGACTTAATATGATTTTAGTGCATAATGTATAATGTACAAATCTGTCTATATAATAACAATATTTTTCCGCCGCTGGCGCCAACCCCGTCGTCGTCATGTACATAAATTATAAAGAATAAAGAACTAAAGAACCAAAATAAGTTAAAAATACTAAACAATCAAAAAAAAATTTAGGAAACTAAACAACCTAAATAACCTCAAGACTCTCTACGTGAGCTCTTACATAGAGACTTCCTGTGTAAGGTCACACATAAGAGGACAATGAGGATCATGCAAGTTGTCCTTCGTTTCCAAGCCCCGATTATCCTAACCCTCCTTAGAGTCTCCTCTGCATTTTAACTCCCTTTAGCCCCCACTCTCTTCTCAGACTGGATTATTCTAACAAGGGGACCTCCAGGTACGTGGAACACCGATTCGGACCAAATTTTTTTCACAGGTAGGTCGCACCCAGGGGTGCAATAGGTGCAAGTAATAGGATACAATTCTCAGCTGTTTTCGAGATATAAAATATTAAAAATTTCCGAGCGTTCATATACTCTCTATACAGGGTGATTCAAAAAAAGTGACCGACCCGCAGTATGCCGATAGCTGAGGTCATTTTAAGCACAATTACTTAGCGGTTTTCCGAAAATCTCAAAAGTTTATTAATGAGATGCAATTAAAGTCAAATAATAAATGACCAATCAGGAGCACATACGCTTCCCGCGCCGGAAGTCGGCAAATGTTCGATGGAAACCGAGACCTCGGTCTGCGGCAACGTCGGACGGGATAGTATAGTAGAATGACGCATGTCATTTGTTCATTCGCATGGGTTTTTTTATGCGCGATCGAAGAAAATAATTGAAAGGTGATGTGCTCGTGATGTGTTCCGAAGTGAAAAAATGGGAATAAAATGTTAATAATACTTTAACCAGATGTAATTATTTATTATGTCTTAACCTTTAAACGTTCCAAATAGTGTTTGTAATTGTGTTTTGTTCTCTGTAAATAAATAATTGTACATTGAAATGTGTGGCACTCTATAACTGTTATCTCTATGATAATAATTAAAATGCAATGAATCTCCTAGGCCATGGTTCTTTTAATACAGTATTTAATTATGATAAAAATTATGATGTGTTCATGACACAAATTATAGCGTATAAAAAGTCACAACTAGCGAATGCCTTTCGCCACTAGAAATGAGATATGTAGTAGGTATGCGTGACAAATGTCATATTTCGCACCTGACAATACAACTTGAAGCTTCAAATTATTAACGACAGCTTCATTAATATGAGGAGATGTTTTTACCTTTATAAGAAAAGTTAAGTAACACTTGATACATCGATGCATGGCAGAAGAGACTGCGATGCTACCAAAGGTGCCAAATCTGTCTGAAGCAGCTGCATTAGGACCAGAAGACGCTTCCATCAACATCTATTATCGGTTTTTATCTCAGTCACGCGAGATTCAACTTCTTATGAGCGAACGATTCCAAATAATAACCCTTAAAAATATTATACCGTCAACCGTAATATGCTACGAGTATTTACGTGTTACCGGCATAACATCTTATAACTGGACCGATTTTTTTTTTACTACATTTACAGGGACACCGAAAATTGCCCTTCGTCTTAACTTGCTCTCTCCTTGATCACAAGCTCCTCTCACCTTGATCTCACCTCACTCTCGCCGTCCGCTCACCTTGAATTCACTTTCCTCGCATCTCACTATCATCTCGCTATCACCTTATACTTACTAACCACCAACAATTTGGAGACTCAAGCAGCATCGGCAGGGCAGGGCGATTGATTTTGTCGTGCGTAGCTATAAGAAAAGTATAATAGAAAAGTCTTATAGATGTTGATGGAAGCGTCTTCTGGTCCTAATGCAGCTGCTTCAGACAGATTTGGCACCTTTGGTAGCATCGCAGTCTCTTCTGCCATGCATCGATGTATCAAGTGTTACTTAACTTTTCTTATAAAGGTAAAAACATCTCCTCATATTAATGAAGCTGTCGTTAATAATTTGAAGCTTCAAGTTGTATTGTCAGGTGCGAAATATGACATTTGTCACGCATACCTACTACATATCTCATTTCTAGTGGCGAAAGGCATTCGCTAGTTATGACTTTTTATACGCTATAATTTGTGTCATGAACACATCATAATTTTTATCATAATTAAATACTATATTAAATGAACCAAAGCCTTGGAGATTCATTGCATTTTAATTATTATCATAGAGATAACAGTTATAGAGTGCCACACATTTCAATGTACAATTATTTATTTAAAGAGAACAAAACACAATTACAAACACTATTTGAAACGTTTAAAGATTAAGACATAATAAATAATTACATCTGGTCAAAGTATTATTAACATTTTATTCCCATTTTTTCACTTTGGAACACATCACGAGCACATCATCTTTCAATTATTTTCTTCGATCGCGCATAAAAAAACCCATGCGAATGAACAAATGACATGCGTCATTCTACTATACTATCCCGTCCGACGTTGCCGCAGACCGAGGTCTCGGTTTCCATCGAACATTTGCCGACTTCCGGCGCGGGAAGCGTATGTGCTCCTGATTGGTCATTTATTATTTGACTTTAATTGCATCTCATTAATAAACTTTTGAGATTTTCGGAAAACCGCTAAGTAATTGTGCTTAAAATGACCTCAGCTATCGGCATACTGCGGGTCGGTCACTTTTTCTGAATCACCCTGTATACTCTCTGCGTTAAATCATATTCAACAAGAGCGCGTAGCGTAGTCGGCAACGTCTCCGCTTCGTAAGCGCTGGGTCGCCGGATCGAATCTCAGCGAGGATTTATTATTATTATTATTATTATTATTATTATTATTATTATTATTATTATTATTATTATTATTATTATTATTATTATTATTATTATTATTATTATTATTATTATTATTATTATTATTATTATTATTATTATTATTATTATTATTATTATTATTATTATTATTATTATTATTATTATTATTATTATTATTATTATTATTATTATTATTATTATTATTATTATTATTATTATTATTATTATTATTATTATTATTATTATTATTATTATTATTATTATTATTATTATTATTAAATCCTTTCTACGGCAACTACTATGCGATTATATTAATATTTCCGTAAAGGAATGAATAAAAAATTAATTAATTAACCTGTTAACCGGGGAATTATATTATATTTCAAGTATATTTGACGTATTTATACGTCCCGCCCGGTTAACAGGTTATTCTCTCTGGTAAACTATTATGGGAAAAAATTTAACTAACAATTATAAAATACTTCAAAAATAAGAGAGCAATTTAGTATAGATAAGTGCTAAACATTCTCTGATTTTTAATAAATAATAATAACCAATAAGAGTAGGTAAGGCAATTATGAAATCAGTAGTCATACATTTTCCAAAAACAGATAAGCTAATGTTAGCCAATGTGTACTAAATATGTGCGTAAGATGAAGCCTGAGATACTTAATTTCAACTTAGCGTAAAATGTTTCACCACGCACTGATACGAATCGGTATGTATGTTTAATTGCAAATAACAGTCATGCATGCCTGTATGTAAGTAAGTTATTTGAAAAACATCAAATTTTTAATTGTACACACTTATTTCACAACGTTCAAAAATAGAGATGGTAGAGCGGCTCACCTGTGGATAACCTATAATATGCAGTTTTTATTACAACACCAATCCATCCAGCAATCAATTGTATCAATAGGGAAATATGAATTTCATCCAGCAGCAACGTGATCAATTTGGAAATTGTTTGACAGCACCTGTCTAAATTCTGTAAAATTATAATTCCAAATCCCGAAAAATAAGCAATAGATTAATATGCTTTGGTATCAAACCTTCTTGACGATATTTAATTAGTTGAACTCTTTTTTTTTACAGAAACGAAGTAACGTTCAGAATTGTTATAAGTTGAATTTGGTGTAAATCAGTTGGGATTTTGTAGCAATTGCATTCTTTAAATTTATAACTGCTTCCCCACCATTGTCAAATGTTCCTCTATGAGGAAACCGTTTGTCAAAGGCGGAAAATAGTGAGGAAGTAACGTGCAAGGTCTTACTTTCCTTTTTAATTTTTTAAATAATAAATATAAAAGACGATTAATTGGTAAAAGTACGTAACATTGATAGGTTGTACAACCGGATTGATGGCTAGCAAACATGTGGGTTGATTGTTAGCGATCATTTTTTGCAGTACTAAACATTTTTCTCCGTGTAGCGTAATCTACACCGCACGTCACATACAAGACGCTAATTCCATAAGATATCTTATGGAATGTATCGTATCCAGGTCGATCTGTATATAGTTTTCGGTGTACGCGTTGATCGCTCCATAGTTTTCGGTGTCCAAATCAATCTTTCTATATTTTTTGGTATCCAGGTCAAGCTGTAATTTAAGCATTCTTCACTTTCTCTTATATCATTAAAAGGAAAGAGAAGATGCACCACATACAAAGATACATTAAAATTACTGAGAAAAGTAAAACTGATCAACTTCCTTAAATTATAATTTAATTGGAAATCTAATTAGGTGCTCATTTCATTCTCTTGCACTTGCACTTTAATTTTAGTTTACGACTCGCACAAAGATAGAGTGACTTTCTGTTGCTTTTTAACATACTTTTTTATTTTCAAGATAAAGTGAGTTGATATCAAAGTAATGATCACAAGAAATTGTAAATAAAGAGAAAATAACGTTAAAATTTCTCTGTCACCTTTCCGCTAGGGAACCAGAGAACTTTATTTTTTAATTTTAAAGGTTATGTAAACTATTATAAACGTGCTTCCAAAGTACAATCTATCAAATTGCTTCCTTATTATTATCCACCTTTCACAAAGCCACCTCTATATAAGAAAACATTTTCATCGATTTTCGCTACTTCATAGAACATTTTATGAAAGAAAAAACTCCAAAAAAAATGTTTGAATCATTAGATATATCTTTATAAAATTTGATCTATGCGGAAAAATCAACGAATTTATATCATAAAACAAAAAATAAGGTTATCTGAAAAGTAGTTAAACCATTTTTTTTAAAATTATATTTTATTAAATATTATTAGGTGTACAACTTTGCTTCCGCCGTTTTTTTCACGAAATTCGAGGCTTCATTGTAAAAAACTGGTTATACATTTATGACTCAAAGTATTGTCCATCGCTGCCACTACTTATCTTTCGGGTAGCGTACGAATGCCGCGTTGAAAAAACTGGTCATCTTTTGAAGCGATCCACGAATCGATCAAATTTTTTACTTCTTCAGAAGAACGAAAGCGCTGGTTAGCCAGGTCGTGTGCCATTGATCGAAACAAGTGACAGTCAGAGGGAAGAACGTCTGGATAATACGGCGGGTGGGGTAGGATTTCCCATTTCAACGTTTCCGAATATGTCTTGACCACTTGCGCAACATGGGGTCGAGCATTCTCATGCTGCAAAATCACTTTATCGTGTCTCTCGTTGTTTTGCGGCAGTTTGTCTTTTAATGCTCGGCTCAAACGCATTAATTGCGTTCGATAACGATCGCTTGTGATTGGTTTAGTCGGTTTTAACAGCTCATAATACGCTACGCCCAACTGGTCCCACCAAAAACAGAGCATGACATTGGAGCTGTGAATATTCAGTTTGGCCGTCGACGTGGAAGCATGGGCGGAAATTCTGCGCTCGGGGATATCGTAATGAACCCATATTTCGTTCCCCGTCACAATGCGATGTAGAAATCCCTTCCGTCTTTGCCTTTCAAGCACCTGTTCACAAGCAAACAAACGCCGTTCAACATCTCTCGGTTTCAACTCGTACGGCACCCAATTTCCTTGCTTCGGAATCATTCCCATGGCCTTGAGGCGTATTGAAATTGCTTGTTGAGTCACTCCCAATGATCGTGCCAATTCTTCTTGACTGTGACACAAGTCGTGATCAAGTAATGCCTCCAATTCTGCATCTTCGAAAACCTTCTTTTGGAAAACGACGGGGTTTCACTTTTCCGATGTCCTTCGCAAAATCTGGCTTCTAAAAATGTGTTGGAAACTTCCGACGTGAAATTTTAGTACTGAGCCTCTTCTTAACAGAGGTTTACCACTGACGGTAATCTTACGTGTGTGAGAGAGACAGCGCTATATAGATAGCGTCAGAGTGATAAAGAAAGTGTTGAGCCTCCTCTTAAGGGGAGCTGTAACATGCATGGGTGTGAGAGAGATGTGACATAACCAAATGATGTTTTACTTCTAAGTGAAAGAGATACAGCTGATGGGTGTAAGTATTGAGGTAAGCTACAGACAATAAGTCCATCCGGTGTATAAACCACGTAAGTGGTTTAGTGGTCAAGTTAACTAACCCCCATGGAAATAAAGTCTGTGCAAGATATATTAAAGATATATTTTGACAGAAAATTCTATATCTCAGATATATTTCAGGATATATACGAAATATATTCAACAGAAAATATATATCTAACATATCGAAAAAGTAGTTAAAATATATTTTTGATGAATAAACCGCCGAAAAGTTCGATATTACGGATATATTTCTTGATATATTTCTTTTCCATAGGAGAATTTATAATGCGTGCAGTTTCAATATATGCGGTGTCCAATTATATAGAACTAAAACGGGCAATGAGAACAAGAATAAGTAGTAGGATGAGTCGGAATCCTCGCATGCTCGACATTGTGCTGCAAATTTGCTGATGACACGTTCCCGGATTCTGTTTCCCTTGCTCTGCTCTTATGAACGTAATTGCGTGCTGTTGGCATTCTCCACTTTCTGTTATTCACATACCAGGGCCAGTATATATCTACACATAGAGTGGAAACTGTGCACGTGATACGCGATAGCTTCCCAGGTTTCATCTTTTACCTATATGAGCATGGACGCGGTGTTAGTTCCGATCCCTCCGATGCTGTAATTTTCGCTCTCGTGGGAATTACATCGACGTGTTTATGCTTCCTGCCAACTACCTATACTCACCACGAGCATAGTGCCGTGAATATAATACGGAATAGTCTTTTTGTGGGTCTATGAGTTGGTATGTATTAGGGTACTACGAAATATATAGACAGGATACGACAGACCGAAGCTGCTACTGCTGGTATGCTGCCAGTCCTGCTCGATTCATCCTACATAACTCGTAAATTACACGCAACTGCACGTCGAACACCGTGAACTATATTCGATTGTCGTGCAAATGACGTTCGTTATATCCCGCGACCCTACACAGTGTTCCCTACCATACGATACGTTATATATAGCTATATTTATATTGGGTCTGAGAAAAAGTTCGTGGCGTTTTTTAGTAAAATTCAACTGGGTTTCTTATAGTGTGAAAATGAGTTTATTTAAATCAAATATGCTCCATTATTATCGACAATCTTTCGCCATTTTTCAGGTAGAACCATGATGCCATCGGTGAAGAACTTCTGTGGTTTCTAATTGAAAAACTGAATAAAGTGGTTTTCACAGGCTTTTTTTGAAAGCAGCTCAATTCCATTGAGAGAGTTCTGCAGAGATCGGATAGTCAGAGGGTGCTATGTCTAGACTATACGGTGGATGCATCAAAACTTCCCAACCAAGCTCTCGCAATTTTTGACGAGTCATTAAAGAAGTGTGTAGTCGGGCGTTGTCATGATGGAAGACAACACCTTTCCTATTAATCAATTCGGGCCGTTTTCTTTCAATTGCTTGGCGTAATCTCTCTAGTTGTCTACAGTAGAGTTGAGAATCAATCGTCTGACCAACTGGAAGTAGCTCATGGTGAACGATTCCCTTCCAGTCTCACCACACACACAGTATCACCTTTTTCGCCATCAATCCTGGCTTCGCGAACGCTTGTGACGGCTCACCATCTCTTGTTCACGATCTTTGACGCTTCCAATTGTCGTACGTGATCCATTTTTCAGCTCGATTTCATTGCGTTTGAGCAGCGCCTCCCAGATGTTAATTCGGTCTATCATGTTTTTCGCGCTCAACTCATGAGGAACCCATACATTGAGCTTCTTTTTGTAGCCGACTTTGTGTAAAGGGTTGAAAACAGTTGTGTGGTCAATGCCTAGCTCCATACCAATATCGACACTGCTGATATGCTTATCTTGCTGGACTTTTTCAAGAATTTCATCAGCTTTTTCAGTGATTGGACGACCAGAACGTGACTCATCTTTCACATCAAAATTACCAGAATGAAAGCGAGCGAACCATTTCCGCGCAGCAGATTTTGAAAGTACCTTCACCGAACACAGCACAAATTTTTTCACAAGCCTGCGCAGCGTTCTTCCCTTTGTCGTAATAATATTGCTAAATATAGCGCAATTTTTCATTACTTTTTTCCATTTTCAAACGCAAATGAAACGCAAACAACTTTCCAACCACTGCACCAATTTCGATGTTTATACACTCAAAGTAACGCTCGAAGTGTCACCTTTCCAACGAGCGTTTAGTGGTGTCGCTGCAATCTGTGTTTCCAGACTTACGAGGGTCGATCAATAAATAGTCGGCCTTGCGCCTTCTGTTGGTCGAGGAAAGAAATCAATAGCGACGTTTAGTAGTGCCATCCTTCACATGACTGTTGTCAAAGTTTCAGCTTGCTGCGATGTTTAGTTTGCGTTTGACAGCCATGAAAGACAAACAACTTTTGTGTTTTTACAAAAATGGAAAAAATTGAGTATCGTGCAGTGATTCGATTTTTGTTTTTATAAAAGAAAACGAACAATGAAATCAAAGCGGAGCTAGACGAAGTTTATATGGACCCTGCACCTTCGTTATCAACCATTAAATATTGGACAGCTGAATTTAAACGCGGTCGTACGAGCATTGTTGACGATGAACGTCCAGGTCGTCCAAATGAGGTCGTCATACCAGAAACAATTGAAAAAGTCCACGATATGGTGTTCAATGATCGGAGACTAAAAGTGCGTGAGATTGCTGAGACCACAGGCATATCATATGGATCAGTGATTTCAGTCCTGAGTGATCAGTTGGGTATGAAAAAGTTATCCGCAAGATGGGTGCCGCGTTTGCTTATTGTTGACCATAAAAGAGAACGTGTAGCTGATTCAAAGGCGTGTTTGGCGATCTATAAGCGTCATCCTGTTGAGTTTTTGCGTCGCTACGTAACCGTGGACAAAACATGGATCCATCACTATACACCAGAGGCAAAGGAACAATCGAAACAATGGACTTAACCGACCGAACGTGCTCCGAAGAAGGCGAAGACGGTGCCATCGGCCGGTAAGGTCATGGCCACAGTTTTTTGGGATGCACGCGGCATAATCGGGTGACTATCAAAGTCTCGAAGTCTCAAACTCTCGAATTACTTTTGACCGACAAGAATGAACGAATGTTCGGTACGTCGTATGAGGACGCTGATAGCGAAAAACCATATACTACTGTGTTCAAAAAGTAAGGTGAATTTTGTTTTAAAATTAAAAATGTTTATTTATTCTTCCAAATCGATTTCATCCCCCTCAAAATAATCCCCCCTAGCTACAATACACTTATGCCAACGTTTTTTCCAATCTTTGAAGCATGCTAAAAAGTCGTCCTCAGGTATAGCTTTCAATGCGCGTAGCGATTCACGTTTGATCTCTTCAATCGACTCAAAACGATTTCCCCGGAGTGGTCTCCTGAGCTTTGGAAACAGCCAGAAGTCACACGGTGCTAAATCAGGCGAATACGGTGGTTGTAGAGTGACATGAGTGGAGTTTTTGGCGAAAAATTCACGAAGAACCAGTGCTGTGTGCGACAGTGCATTATCGTGGTGCAAAATCCAAGTGTTGTCTTTCCATAATTCTGGCCTTTTCTTGCGAATAGCTTCACGCAAACGATGCATAACACTTAAATAATATTCCTTGTTGACAGTTTGGCCAGTGGAAAGGAATTTGTAATGCACCACACCACGATAATCGAAGAAAACTGTCAACATGACCTTGATTTTTGAGCGACTTTGGCATGGATTTTTCGGTCTCGGTTCATCTTTGGCACGATATTCGCTCGATTGATCGGTTGTTTCCGGATCATAGGCATAAATCCAAGTCTCATCGCCCGTAATAATTTGTTTGTAGACGTCCTGATAGTCAGAAATCATTGATTCACATGCTTGAACGCGACGCTCTTTTTCGAAAAAATTGAGAAATTTTGGCACCAAACGCGATATGACTCTTCTGAGGCACAAATGATCCTTCAAAATTGCTTGCACTGATCCAATTGATATTGCAAGCATGTCGGCAAGGTCTCGAATTGTTAATCGACGTTTTTCGAGCACCAATTCCTTGATTTTCTTGATGTGTTGCTCATCAATTGACGTCGATGGTCGTCCAGAGCGTTCCAAATCATCAACACGTTCTCTGCCTTCTTTGAAGTCTTTGTACCACTTGTAAACATTTTTCTGTGACGTAGTCTCGTCACCGAAGGCCTTTTGTAACATTCGATACGTTTCAGCGGCGGAAATTTCATTCCGCAAGCAAAAGTTAATAGCACTTCTTTGCTCAACAAAATTCGACATCGTAAAATTCGCCAAATTTACTTTTTTTTGTTCACAAAACCAAGCGTAAACTAAAAACTAATGATGATATTGACATGTCATTTGTCACAGATGTCACTAACAGTCCTACCAACTTGAAAAAAAAATTCATTTGTCGGATTCGGTTAACGCGGGAAGTTTAAATTAAAAATTCAGCTTACTTTTTTAACACAGTAGTATATAGCGTTCTGACAGGATCGTAGCTTATAAAACATTACTTGGGAGTGACCGGTGGGGGCCCTAAATAAATAAATAAATAATAATTTTCAGCTAGCTCGAGAGCTTTGCACCGGTGATGATAACGTCGCCGGTTTCGCGTAGGGTTTAAACTAGACGACCGGGATGACCTGCGACTTTACTGACCAGGTCATCCCGGTGCTGACTTTGTTAGCTTGGCCAGACAGTGTTCCTCGTCGTCCAGGTGTTCCGTCAGACTGTTCTCGAGGTCCAGCTTGACAGGAAAGTATATAATGATAGTTTATAAATATTAAAATATTTTATATATAAGGTAGTGCATTTTAAGTGGTGATATCTTCTGCACACGACAATGAAGGACCATAAAGGAATAAAAATTACGAGTAATAAGGTTTATTCGGACTATTTAGACAGTATTTTCACGATCGACAGCAACTTCTTATTGTCCTCGTGCAGCCTGGAATAATATAAAAATAAATAAAATACATGTAAATACATGAATAGTTCGAATAAACCTTAATACTCGTAATTTTTATTTTTTTTTTTCCTTTATTTTATTTATTTTTTTAACACCAGTCATCAGCGTTGCCGCAATGCCAGAAGATGCAACAACAAATGCAATTTTCTTTTCTCCTCTGATTCTTGCCAACAACAAATTGATCGAGAAGGTAATTCCTGCTCCGTCAGGTACATCGATTGAAATTACACTACCTTCGTTGCTATAGTGTCGCCATAGGACTTCCTGATAAATTATTTGTTGATTTGCCTTCAACAAAGAGTCATTTTGTGCGACGCAAGCAAGCATGTTCTTAGTGACATAAGACAATTCTCGAAGCATTTCTTAGGTCATGTTTACCGCTTACTGCTGTTACATCCTACAAACGAGCTACAAGAGGCAGTTAGAGTTAGAGATTGGAGATTCTTTAGCAATTGAGTCGTCCCTACATTTTGGGCAACACCTGACCACTTGCGGTGGGTGAGGCTACCTGGTATTAGTCATAATAGCTTAATTTTACGGCTGCCTTTGTAGATGCCTTATCTGCGAATCTCCTCATCGATGATGCTCGGCGATGCCGAAGGGTAGCCGCATACTAGGATATAGATTTAAGGAAAACCCATTAACGAGGAAAGCCGCTAGATGTAGGACAGTGGTTGACGCTGTCTTAGGGGGAGGAGGAGGTTAGCCCACCCTCGAGAAAAAGGTGGACTAAAAAAGTCGCGTTTTCCTGGGAGGGAAACCACCCTCGAAAGAAAGATGAACTAGAGAAGCCGCACTCTCCTGGGAGGGAAACCACCATCGAAGGAGGATTCGAGAAGGAGGACAGCGTTTCACCTCAAATTACGAGTTTGCCTCATCGATACCCCCGTCGAAATCAAAATATATAAGGAAGGACCTCCGTGAGGAGCGTGCTCAGTTGCCCACCAGCTTAGTCGCTCAGTAGGCTTAGTTGTTCAGTTATCTGTTTTCAATCTTAATTCACGTGGATACATCGTTTGACGTATTTTTCAGTTATTTCATTGCCCCATGATGTGTATCACGTATAATTCGCGTCGACCTTCTGTAGCAGGCCAAGTTGCCTGTAATATTGTATTTTCGGGCCAAAGAGTAACGCGTTTCGTGTCAATCGGCCATGGTGTCTCCAGTCATTGTACGAGTATAAGTTGTCAAGTCTGCGTTTTGTGTATCATATATCGTGTTCACCAAACTGAACTATACTAGAAAACCATCCAGATTCGACCAGTTGATCCTCCTTCCATCGTCAACAAAAGGATACGAGCTGAAGAGAGGCACCAACACCCAAAGACCGACAAAATAACAAGGAAAAGGCATCACTGTTGGGGTCAAGTGTCGACAGTACACCTCTGATCCCATCTCTAAGTAGAGCTCACCAGGTAAATTACTCCTATTTCTAACTGTAAAAAGCGAGGTTTCTGTCCTCGCTATAAAGGGGAGGCAAGCCTTGACACACAAGCGAGACTGACCGTGTTCCCCAGACCCTAAACCTTGGGCCCGATGTAACACTGCCTCGAAGGACTTTTCATACCGATTTCCGATAAAGGCTTTCCGATTATTTCGATAACCTTGTCTTCAATCATGATCAGTGCCTCATTATATATATCTTCTGTGCAGTACTCGTACAGCGTCATTTGAGAATTTTTAAGCGTCATCAATTCTGACCGCCTTCTGACATGCTGTCTTTATGGTCCTCCCAAGATATTTAAGGATTCGAAGGTTCACAGATTGACATAATACCTGCGAAGAGAGCTCTAATCTTTGATGGCGAATCAGACTCTTTTCCTTGTTTCAATATTTCTTACCATTGATTGTCGTTCTCAAGTGGTCCTAATGCCACGCAAGTTGTATGATGCGAACCGTATTATACTTCATTAACTGTCCGAAGATCTTTGAAACATATTGGACCCCTCACTTTATAAAGCAACATTCTCAAGTAAGAGCATTCAAAGTTTCTCAGATGGACTGTGTAAACACGGCCAAGAGCGTCACCTGAACCAATGCCGACATGTCCTTCAACAACTGCACCTTGCTCGCGACTGCTGAACATTTTATTTGATTTTTCCTATGTGTAAAACTCTGGAACTTCGCAGTAGAGCAGTGTTTTTGCAAACTCGTCTATTTTGCACTGCTCGAAAAATCCAGTCAATGACGTATTTCGTGGATTGTCAAGAATGTTTAGCAAATTGCCTTCGTTAAAATACACTCGCTGACCGTTCTCCAGATGCACGTTTAGATGTACGACTGTCGGGTAGCTTTCGTGGATTGGAAATCCAAGGATGTGCCACAATGCTTCATTGCTGGAGATGTATCGGCCTGCTTGGTACTCGGAGACTTTACCATTATCGTTATCACGTGCCGTAGTAAAAACTGCTTAATCAGAGCCTTTATGGCAACTCCTGGCTTTTTGCGTCGGTATACTGGGTAGTCATCGGATGCCGTTTGCGTCTCTTTCAAAAATTGGCGAGGGAACCTCTTACTGCATAATTTGTTCTTTTTAGTGACTATGTCATGGAGTTTCTTGTCAATGCAAAGGTCGGGCATTTCCAATAATATCATCGATTTAGTTTAGCTTCAGCGTATTTGTCAGCCAGATCAAAATGTGTGCGAGTGGCAATTCTCGCTTTTGCCATTCAACAGAGTACAACCAATTTTTGACAGCACCAAAAACTTCACCTTTGATCATAACGTTCATGAATTTGATTCATTTCTGTCGGAAGAAGCGTGCAACCGAATCGTGTCGATCTATTCTTGATTGGCCATTGATTAAATTGCCGTCCATCTCTTTACAATTCAGATTGAATGTGAACGCAATGATTAGGGATGGCTTGACTTCATGTCGCACATATGTGATGGCATTTTGAGCATATATTAGGTTGTCCCATATGTTTCTTCCCTTTTTTTGATGCGAAATGAATACACGATATTTGTTGTTTAAGGTTGATTTATTATGTTAAACATGAACCGTTCTGTTCTATAACCTTCTTCCATCTCTCAGGAAGCCTCAGTATGCCCTCTTTCCAAAATTGTTGAAGCTTACTTGCAAAATATTCAACTAGGTGCGTTTTTATTTCGCTTATGGATTTGAACGATTTACCACGGAGAGAATTTTTTAAGGATAGGAACAAGTAATAATCGGATGGAGCAAGGTCTGGGGAGTACGGAGGATGAGGTAGAACGTCCCAATCAAACTCTAATAATTTTTGCCTTACGGCCAACGCAACCTGCGGTCTTGCGTTGTCGTGATGAAAAACGATGCCTCGTCGGTTCGCCAATTCTGGCAGTTTTTCTGCTATGGCGGCTTTCAATTGATCGAGTTGATTGCAATATTTGTCAACATTGATCGTATTACACTATCTCACGCACACTATATCGTGGATTCGGCAGTGTCCTTTGCACTATTGCCTTTTTTAAAGCAATGAAGCATAACATGCCGCAAATGCTTCTTTTGGCTCTCCATATTGAACGGTGCAAAACAAATTTTAAAAGAGACTTTGTCACCAACGAAACGTACTTTGAAAGAGCTCTGGGATGACTGAAACCGATGCCATAAACGGCTAAGTGATAAGCCTGCATGTTTATATAAACATAGCCAATTAGAGTCATTCATAGCGTGGCACGGAAGAAACTTATGGGACAACCTAATACATGCATGTTGCGTGGTCCACCAGTGTATGTCGATGGAAGGATCATTAATTTTCTATGATTAGCCGTGTTCCTATCGTTCAGAACCGTATCTTCCAAGTGACTATACTCATTGACTCTAAGTTTTTTTTTATTCAATCCGATAAAGAGTAATCATTCAGACTAAATTTTCGCATACATGTTGCCAAATACTGATGCGAAAGTTTTTGATAGTTCAGGCAACCATTTTCTTTTTTTCGCACTATCAAGGGATAGTCATAAAAATTCATAGCTGATACTGTCTTGTTGCTTTCATTCAATGTTCCTGGATGCATTTGATTAATGTTAATTGCATAACCATCTTCGCCTCGCGGAAACATCAACAGATACTGCAAAGCTTCATACGAAATTTGGGTCTCGGAAATATTCTTGAGTTTATTGCTGCGCATCGTTAAAGCAAAGTCTCGTTTTTCAAATTCATTACCGGCAATGATGATGGCGACTTAATTGACTACCAGCGAATTAAACTCGTCGTTGACCCGCAGCTGGCTTTTTGTCTGCCTTGAGGACGATCTTTAAGTCATCAGCTGGATTGTCGTCGAGTGCCATTTTAAAATGACTTACGTGTTGATTTTTTTAATGCAGCATCTTTTATAAGGACTCAATAAGGCTTTTGCTGGTGCCTGAAATCTCAGAACATCATTGGAAGTAGCATGAGAGAACCAATCTTGTGATTAACCTGTGCCTGAATCTACAAAGTCGTTATCAAGACATTCGATTGTGGCATTGGCACAGATATCCCGAACGACGTCATTTGAGAACTGCAGTTGTATTTTCAAATCTGGCCAAGGAATTCTTTTGACTTAGGGTAATCGCCATCCATCAGACTTTATAGTGGCTCAAGCAGGTCAGGAAGTTCTGCCAAGAAAACCTTTTCACCTGAGCACCACAAACCTGGCGTTTCGCCTTCAAACTTACGTGCATAACAAAAAGTGCACTTCACAGACATGCTACCAATGTCGATTTTAAGAAAACTTGAATAAGCTAGTTCATGATTGAAGTTAAAGGCTTCGTCTTTCAAATACAAAACTTACCTACCCTCAAAGTGCCTTGTTACCTGACAAGAATTACCTTCTTGTCACTACTGTTGCTGTTCATCGCTTTCCTCAGCTCTCGAATATGATGCTCGAAAATGATCACAAGTTCGACGCTTCAGCAGTCTCATTGCGTCGTTTCACAGCATGTTCAATTCTGTTGGCTTCGCGGTCTTTTGACCGTTTTTCATCAGATTACTGAGCTCGCAACGCTCTTCGACATTTTGCCCTTACTTGTGCATGATCCAAAAAAAGCTTTTCTGCTCTTTCAGCATTTTGAAGCTATAATTGGCAATGAATAATATTGGTATTGACTGTCAAAACTCACATCTCAAAATGTTTAAAGAATCTAACGCAAATTGACATCTCAAAATGTTTAAAGGAAACAAACGCATGATGTAATAAAAAGTGATATTATGCGTGCAAAAAACCTTGCATGTCAAGTCAACTTACAATAACATAAAACGGGAAAAGAATGACGTAGTGAGCTGAAAATAGTCCCATTCATCCTGATTTACCAAAAGCAATAAACAGTGAACATTTCATGACGCCAGGACTCATCGTTGCCGCGTTTTTGTGTGACCTCACATACGAGTATTTTCTATTTTACAGTTTAAGATACTGTTGGATAATCAGCTGGCGCACGGCGATCGATATTCGCCGTGCGTCGACCTGTTGCTGCGGTATAGCACGCTGCATTCGTCTACACCGGAGATAGCCAAGGCCGGGCCTCGCAGAGCCGAGGCTGTAGCTCACATGCATGCCGCATTAAGCGAGAGGTTATCTCTCTCGCTTGACTTCAGCTTCGCTCACCGGCTATCTCACTCATTTGACTCCAGCCCTCAACGTCGATTTCGTATCACGCAGCCATGTTGGAAAAATTAGACACTTTTTCGTGAAAGCCACTGGATAGCGCACACATCCTCGGGACTCTCGCATTTTTTATAGCTTTTCACCGGACCTTCTCAACCACAGAAGACTCACTGTCGGTGAGGAGTAGAGAAATAATCAGTGCATCCTCATAAAGGTCTCACCCTGTGGCGTGCTCTGCAGCGTGGGCTGCACCACGTTTTCACATCACTTGTTGCACACTCAATTAATATAATTGCGTGTGTTCTTATTAATTCACTGTGCTTTCCTCCCAACCGAGCTTGCTGGGAACCCACTGTGAATGTACTCTTCTCATTTTGTGCATCCTCAATCTATTTCTGTAGCGTGCTCCGCAGTGCTGACTGCGTAACGTTTCTCACTTACAGCACTCAAGCAATCAAATTGCAAGTGCTCTCGTTCATTCGCTGTAATTCCTCTCAAAAAAAATGCTGAAAATTTACTGTGAATAATTGACACATTCTACGCACTCATGTCTCTCATCCCGTGGCGTGCTCTGCAGCGCTGACTGCATCACGTTCACTGCACAACGCAAACACAGCGCACAATTAATATAATCGTGTGCTGTTCAAGTTCTGTTGTAAAAATTCAATTTATATTTTTTTGTATTTTTGTTATATATTTTTTTTGTAATTATGAAGGTAGAATAAACCACTTTCTCGGTACACCATCTATGTGTCTGGTTCCTTTCCACCATGTCTCGAGTGAGGTTTCATGATTTCATGATTCACAGATTCATTCCAGCCACGTCTGGACGGATTCTCAACAGATACCTTATATTTATAATATTATTGAATGTAGTTTGTTTGCTTGTAAAGAAATTACTACTGATTGGTAAATTGAGAAAATTATTATTTCGTACTCATAATTTCGTTCGATGATGCATCCATTTATCGTATATCACGATTATATAAAAATGAAAAAAGTTAGAATTACAATTTTTGATTTTTAAAAAATCCAGTTTTAGTTGATTAACAGATTTTGATTTTTTTCAGTAAACTATTTTTAAAAAGTTTGCCAAATAAAATCTTATCAATTGCTTCCTCATTTTTTTACATCGTAGTATGCATGTAGATCGAAGTATGTAGATCGATTTGTAAATGGTGTAAAAGAATGAGAAATCAATGAGCAAACGCGAACCTTTTAAAACTTTTTTTCCAATATTTTCATATATCAGAGAGATTTGTGACATTAACTATCTTGACGGTCATTTTAATTAAAATTGTAATGACGAAATTTTTTCTAGCAAAATATGATATCAATTATTGTTTAATACAGGCCCATTAGTGTAGGAAATTTCAGTATGAATGTCTATAAACATTTTTGAAAAAATTCAAAATATCATACATTTTGAACTCCTTGACCGATTCACACCAAATTCAATCCCAAGGCATGTTAAATGATAATCCTCATGTGAACAAAATGTGGATCTAATATCTCAAAAATCGTAATGTAAAACGCACACCCACTCACATCCAGACATTTTTTTCCAAACCTAGTTTCTCAACGTTTTAAATAATACTTGACATGAAAATCTTGAAAACAAATGTTCCATAAAAACAAAGCTCCTGCTATGAGGAAGCAATTGAAACTTTTTTGCACGTAATACATTTTTCAATTCCATAGCATGGAAATAAGAAACAGGGGTGTCGTCAATTTCTAATTATAGATGAGATGCCCGAGTCGATAATCTGTAACATTACATCCGGCTATCCGGCGCGAATCAGTCACTGATTTGTCAGGGCAGATATAGCTCTCAACAGAGCTTTTGCAGTGCCTGATTCGTACCGGATGTAACGGTACAGTCTTTCTACTCAGCTAGGCAGTCAACTTGAAAACAGCACCCGGTAAAAAAACAGGACAATAACCGCACGTGCTTGCATTAATGAAAACTTTATTATCATGAAGTATTTTCTGCCCTGTTCTTTCCAAATTTCCTATTCATTTAACGGTTAAAAATTACTCTTGGTCCTGGTAGACGTGGTTGAATCCACCAGATAGGTTATTTCTGAAGTCAATAATAATACATGTCGGTAACATTTGAGAATATAAAAATATTGTGATCGGGAGTCGATAGACAGAATGCTTTAAGTCTGGAATTACAATGTAATTGAAATCATTTTGGCTTATACGCCTTTCTGGCATTAGGCTATCGATATAAATTTTAAGTCAAATGGTAAGTCGAAAAAGTTACCATGCCATTAAAAGGATGCAAAAATATCTGTGGTGTTCGAGAATTTTATAAATGAATGCGTCAAGAAAAAACGATAAGAATTTATTTAATCGATTGTTAGTTTAATACTTTGACAGCACACATAAAAACGCAATTAAATTTTATCACAAGTTTATGTTTCGAAATCATAGCTCAATTTATAAAATTAATCATATTTTTGTGGTAAAATGCCTTTTAAAAATAATTTGAAGTTAAAACCGGCCCCTATGTCAAATTATCGAATAAAGTTTAAACAAGGATTTACAAATATTTTTATAAACATTTTTAGATATTGTAGCGATTCGATACCTTAGCCTTCTATGGACATCTCGCGATTTTCGGAGTCTCCCGTAGCGCTAGACTCAGCGACGCGAGACCGTGACCGCGTGAACAGCGTAATGTGTATAGTATACCTATATCTACGACGTGGCCTGCGCAATGAGCGTAATTAGGGCTCGCACGCAGATCTATCGATGAGGAATCGAGACTCACGTTCAACGGGAAAGCTACCTATTGTAGACGCGAGGTACCCATTGCTTCGAGGATCGTCGCCTGAACCACCACATCTCTATGATATCCCCGATTCTTCCGTGGAACGACAACTAAAAAAACTACGAGGCGCGTCGCCAACGAGGTAACCGGTGGAACGGAAAAAAATGCAGCACGATTACATCCAACAATTCCGAGGAAGCAACGGCCGGCCCGTCCTACAATCGGTGATCGGAAAACTGCACGTATATTTGGGCGACGCGTGTGCTGGGCAGTACACTCGTCTATAATAACATCATTCAATGCGTGAGTAATAAATTTTATTACCTCATCTTTAATTTACTGTGCACCAATCATGCTCAAAATTACTACAATTAATAAAAGACTCTTAAATAATGCGCGTCCGTCACGCCAATGAACGTAACAATATAGTGTGTAAAAATACGAACCGTAGAGGCGAGTGACTTGATTGCAAAAAATAATATCAAAAAATAAAAATGCACCGTGAACGACAAGTATTAAGACTGAAATATCTTTTACTAAATAATTTCTGAATATTACGAAATGTATCGCCAAGGAGCAAAAATAATATTTACCGTTGCTTAAATATTATCTTGGTGATTAAGAAGCATAGTGCCGTGGAGCTTTGAACATTCGTGCGACTCTCCTAAGTGTGACAAAAACAAACGCGATCGTCGTAGGGCAAGGCCGCGTACCGATAGCCCTTGTGGCCCACTTTATACATAAACATTGGATTAGCTCTCGCGGCTCCGAGAGTGCGAGGTAGCGAATCGACAGGCAACACGAACATTTTGATAAATGATAATCATTATTTTGAGTCTTCGATGATGCTGGCTGCTACGGCAAGTGCGCAAGGCTCGCAGTAAACTCAGTGCTCCGAATGTTCAATAATAATTCCTTTAATACAGGACGCCCAAGGTCCTGTTAGCGTCGTACGATCCTCCGTGATCCCTCCGTCAATCACGTGATTAATTTTATTAATATGTCCTAAATTCAAACAGATATCGCAAAGTCAAAGGAATTTCGACTACAACACAGCATCCATCGAAACAATTAAAGATGAGCCAACGATCATCCATCAGCATTCAAACCAATAATACTCGCAATCAGGACACGGCTATACATGAAATCGCCGAGTCTCCGATGAGTCGACCTCAATATTTTGGAGCAACACTGTTGAGATTTTCCTTCCGGATGTACCTTGACCGACCTGTGAATATATCGGAACATGATGAAGACTCACTCGAGGCAAGAGGAAAATAAAACCAGACACCGAGATGTTATATTGAGGAAGCGGTTTGCTACCTTCCTCTTTTATTATAGAAATACAATTTTTATAATATCACCAGTCAAAAAACATATAAAATTAAGACCAAAAAAACTTTAAATCAGAAAATTATCCACAATATAAATTTAGAAAAATGCAAATTATAACAATAAATAACCAATTGAGTTTTGAATATTATTGAGCAGCACACAATCATATTGATTGTGCGCTGAGTGAAATACATGAGCAAGCGGTGCATGCAACGTAGTGATAGCTACGCTGCATGACACGCTCCGACTGGTGAGTGCAAAACCACAAATGATTTAGTAATTTGAATCTGGCCTTATAATGTGAGCAGCACACAATTATATCAATTGTGTGCTGAATATGAATTTGAGACAGCGGTGCGTACAACGCAGCAACAGCTACGCAGCACGACACGCCGATGCCATTGAATGCGAAACTTTGTGTGTAATTCACTGCAACCACTCAGCACTGTATTGCAAAGTGATTGCAGTGAATTAATGAGAGAATGTACAATAACCTGTGTTTGAGTGCAGTGATTTTGTGTGCGACCAGCTACGCAATCAGCACTGCTTAGCATACTGCAAACAGATATTGAGGCTATATGGTTGAGCAAAAAATATTCACTGTACTCTCCCCGCAGATTTACTGGGGGAAAATACAGTGAATATGAGGCACATGCTTAATTATATTAATTAAGCCGGCAAAACGACATGAGGAGAACGTGATACAGCATGTGCTGCAACGCTGCATGTGCACGCCACGAGTGAGACCAAGTGCTGATGTACCATTTTCTCCTCTCTGACAGTGAATTAATTACGTAATTATGCCAGAGCACTCTTACCTTGAGCAATGAGTCCTGATGAGCGAGAGGTTGAGCTAATCCGATGAATAATGTCCGAGAAATATGCTTGAGAGTCCTATGGATGCGCGTGCTGTCCAGTGGATGTGTGTCGCAAAAGTGCCGAATTCTCAAGATGGCTGCGAGTATGAAAGGTTCGTTGGGCGCTGGAGTCAGTTGAGCGAGACAGCCGGTGAGCGAAACCGAAGTCAAGCGAGAGAGACACCCTCTCGCTTGACGCGGCGTGCCAGTGAGGCACATCCTCGGCTTCGCGAAGCCCATGCTTCGGCTGTCTTCGACTCAACCGACCACCGTGTAGCAAAGCAGCGCAACAGGTAGGCGCACGACGATTATCGATCGCCGTGCGCCAGCTGAATTTCCAACATTCCGCCCGCCATCAGCAACGGGGTTGATGATTAATTATTCATTGCTGGGTGTTGGATGAGATTGGCAGAACAGCAAGTTTTGAGATCGGCCTTATGAGCGTGGTGGTAGCAGTCTTGAGTGTCACCACCCTGGTGAGCCCGTCTTTGCCTGGATGCAACTCGGTGACACGTGCAAGTGGCCATTTGCACGGTGGAAAGCGCTCATCTGTGAGCAGGACCAACGAGCCAACTTTGATAATGTTGTTAGGATGGTGCCACTTTGAGATTGACTGTTGCCGTTGTAAATGATGTGCGGACCATTGTCGCCAAAATTGATGTATTTTTTGCTGCAACAATTGCCACCTTGAGAGTCGTGAGGTTGCCAAATCTTCCAGATTCGGTTCTGGGACCATTGTGAGTGCTCCACCAATGAGAAAATGTCCAGGCGTGAGTGCTGATGAGTCATCTGGATCATCGCTGAGCGGTTCCAGAGGCCTTGAGTTAAGTATAGCCTCGATTTGAGCAAGCAGCGTTGAGAGCTCTTCGAACGTGAGTGCTGTATCACCCACCGTTCGCCGCAGATGGAATTTAACGGACTTTACAGCTGCTTCCCATTTTCCACCCATATGTGGTGCCGCAGGTGGGTTAAACTTCCACGCAATCTGTTGATTTGCGAGAGAAGAAGCGATGAGATGATGCTCTTGCGAAGCCTTACTGAACATCTGACATATAAATTTGTGTGCACCAACGAAGTTGGTGCCACAGTCAGAGTAGATGGTGTGAGGAATGCCACGCCTCGATGAGAATCGCCTGAACGTTGAGAGGAAGCCGTCAGCTGAGTAGTCACTGACGGCCTCAAGATGCAGAGCCGAAGTGGCGAGACACACAAAAACGCAGATCCAGCCTTTGTGCGCTTTGCTGCCTCGACCCTTCCAAGTTTTGAGCGTGAGAGGACCGGCGTAGTCTACTCCTGTGTGAGTAAATGCGCGCGATGGTGTGACTCGTGACAGAGGCAGTTGACCCATCAACTGTTGTGCACGAACTCCTCTCTGTCGAGCACACACCACGCAATGTAATATATGAGACTTCACAGGAGCTCTACCGCCTACGATCCAATGTGTTAGCCGAACTTGAGCTAGTGTGAGCTGCGTGCCTCCGTGAAGAGTTCGCACGTGAGCTTGATCGATAATGAGAGTCGTGAATCTTGAATGACGAGGTAGAATGGCAGGATGCCTTTCTTCATAAGTGAGTGCTGATTGAGCAAGGCGACCTCCTACTCTAAGTACACCCTCCTCGTCGATAAAAGCTGCTAGTCGACTGAAGGGGTGAGCAGATGAAAGATGCGAGCCTGACTGCAACACTTTTATCTCGTGCTTGAAGAACACGGCTTGTGTGGCTTTTGTCCAAAACATTTTAGCTGCAGCCATTTCTCTTGCAGTGAGTGGAGCGTTTCCTGCCGATTCTAACCTCTTTCTCATTTTTTCCACTACTCTCACACAATATGAGGTAAGACGACATAATTTTGCGAGCGAAGAGCAGCGATAAATGAGTTCCCAGTGATACTCTGGCGTCTGTGTTGCCGCGAGGAGAGCTACCCCCGGTCGGGCTTCCAAAATGCTCAAATTCTCTGAGTCAGCTGAGGCTTTCGGCCAACATTCAACAGGCTTCACCATCCACGGTGGACCTGACCACCACAACTGATGAGAACATAATTGAGATGCTGATATGCCCCTCGAGGCACAGTCAGCTGGATTACTTGTGCCTGCCACGTGACGCCATTGAGCACTGCGTGTGAGTTCTTGTATTTGAGCGACTCTATTTCGGACATAGTCCTTCCATCGAGAAGGATGCGCTTTGATCCAGGTGAGAGTTACTGATGAGTCCGTCCACAGGTGAGTCGATGAGATTTTAACCTTGAGTGTGGTTTGAACGTATGCAACCAGCTTAGCTAATAACAAAGCTGCAGTCAATTCAAGCCTTGGTATGGTGAGCTTCTTGAGTGGTGCCACGCGCGTTTTTGAGCAAACAAGTGAAGCCACCTTTCCTGTGGAAGTTGAGTCAACAGTGATGTAAATCACTGCGGCCATGGCCAGTTGAGATGCATCAGAGAAGCCATGCAATTCCACTGCTGAGTTGCTCCATGTATTGAACCAACGAGGAATTGAGAGCCTGGCCAGGCTTTCGAGATCTTCTCTGATTACAGTCCATCGTGTTGAGACCTGGGATGGCAGTGGTTCATCCCAGCTGAGCTTGTGAAGCCAAAGCTCTTGTAAAAGAATCTTGGCTCTTATCACAACCGGTGAGACGAAACCAAGCGGATCAAAGAGCTGAGCCACCTCAGAGAGAATGAGGCGTTTTGTAAAACTTTCTTGAGCTGAGTTGAACCGGGATGTGAACTTGAACTTATCTTCACTAGGAAGCCAAGTCAATCCAAGAATTTTTGTTTCGCAGTCGTCCATTGAGATAGCTGAGCTTGACCTTGATGATGAGATATTGGCAAATACTTTGAGGTCTGACGAGTGCCACTTGACGAGTGGAAAACCGCCCGCCATGCACAAGTCCTTGAGCTGTTGAGCTATTTCAATGAGCTGTTGAGTTGAATCCGCCCCACCGAAGATGTCATCCACATACCTGCCAAATTTTATAGCTGGCACAGCAAGCGGAAACCGATGGCCTTCATCTTCGGTCAGCTGCATGAGCGTTCGAACTGCCAAGTATGGCGCAGCTTTGGTACCATATGTAACCGTAGTTAGTTGAAAAGGCACAGGATTGAGTTGACCATCTTTCCATAGAATCCGTTGAAGATTCCAATCCTCAGGATGAACTCGGATCTGACGATACATTTTTGTTATGTCAGTGGCGAAGATGTGTCTGTGTTGACGGATCCAAATGAGCACGTCCGAAATGTTGAGCAATAAATTCGGTCCGGTGTGCATGATGTCATTGAGAGATTTTCCTGATGAAGTGGAACTCGACCCATTGAATACCACACGTAATTTCGTGGTAATACTGTCTGGTCTGAGAACACCGTGGTGAGGCAAGTAATGATGTTTTTCACTTGGAGATGATTTTGATGCCCTCACCATATGACCGAGTTGCTCATATTCGTCTATGAACGTTGTATAGAGCTGACCGTATTCAGCATTTCTTGAGATTTTCCGTAGCGTGTGTTGCAGACACCGAAGTGCTCGTGAGTGTGAGTTTCCAAGATTCGCAGGCGATGATATGAGAGGAAGCCGAACGATGTACCGGCCTGTAGAATCACGCTGATGCGTGTCTCGAAAATGATCCTCGCATGCCTGCTCCTCTGGTGTGAGTTGACTTACTGTGTCCTTTGGTGGCTCTTCCTGAATCCAAAATTTCGTTAGCACATTTTGTAATTCCTGATCGTCATGTTGCACCGCAGCATGATGAACAGTGAGTGCGTCAAATTGGCATGAGTTTGTTGGTCCAATGATGAGCCACCCAAATATCGATAATTGTGCAATAGGTGCAGATGATATGCCCTTGAGAATATTTGGTTTAATAACCTGTCCATAAATATCTGCTCCAATTATGATATCGATTGGTCGTGGTGTGAGAAAGTCAGGGTCAGCCAGTTTCAGCTTCACTATATGAGGCCATGTACGAACTGACGACTCAAAGGATGGCAAGTGAGTGGTAACCGTGTTGAGAATGTGAGCCAGTACCGTGACTTTCTCCTTGGTGTATGTGGAACACAGTGTGAGCTGTACCGAGCCATGTGTCTGCGTTGAGCGCCTTCCACCGACCCCTGTGATCGGAATTGATGAGTGCTTGCGTGTTGCGTTGAGCTTACGAACAAGTTCTTCCGTAATAAAAGTCAATTCCGACCCAGGATCGATGAGAAGTCTTGCTTGATGAGCTGAGACCGATGTGTGTATATCTGCTAATGCAGTTGCCAATAAAGTTGAGCAGTTCCATGTGAGCTGTGCCGATGAGTGAACGACCGCGACGACATCCTATTGAGCTGAAGCCTGTGACTGAGCCGGTTGCACGTCGGAAGCTGTTGCAGGGGGCGCTGTCGGATGCAGCATCGTGTGGTGCCGCCCTGAACACTCCTTGCACTTACGGCTGGATCGACAAGCCGACGCGTTATGCCGACCAAGGCAGTTGTAGCACAGCCGTGCTTTCTCCGCCATCTTGCGACGATCACCCACAGTGAGCCGCCGGAACTCAGGACACATAACAATAAAATGCCCACGAGCCCGACAGCAGTCACAGGGGTAATCATTCGCGGTGAAGGTCGACGACGGAGCGCCACGTGCTGCGCTACCTGCGTGATGCGCCGCGGCGCTGTGCGTCCCGGCCTTCGCTGGGGGAGGATTCGCAGAAGACGGTCGGTTTGAGGTTGTCCCTGTCTTGGGAGTGGCCTTCGCCATCTCCAACGCTCTCACCTTGGTCTCCGCAAACTCCTCGAGCTCAGCAAAAGCAGGGAATTCAGATGTGCGTCCTAGCTTCGTCTCCCAGGCCTCACGCGTGGTTTGGTCAAGCTGTTTTGCCAGCAACCTCACCATCACGCAATCCCAGAGCTCTTCCTTCGTTGCCAGCGAAGAAAGAGCCCTGTAAGCCTCGGAGAACGAAGCCAGGATTGTTGAGAATGATTTTAGATCGGATGAGCAGGACTTGAGTGCGAAGAGCCTGTCCAGGCGCTCCTGCACCAGCAGCCGCTTGTTCTCGTAACGGGAGACCAGTGTCTCCCATGCCTGATTAAATGATTCGCAAGTGACTGCGAACCCCTGAATGAGCTGCGCCGCCGTGCCCGACACGCAGCCACGCAGATACAATAGCCGGTCGACATCAGCAAGGCGGGCATTTCGGATGACCAGCGACGTGAACACGTCACGGAACGCCGGCCATCCGGAATAGTCCCCTTTTTTATTTATTTTTATCTCTGGCAGCCTTGTGTGGGAGCGCGGCGACGCCTCGGGTGCCGGTGCAGGAGGGTGCCCTTGAGCTAGCCTCGCCATGGCTTCCCGAGCCGTGACTTTGGCCTTGAGGGCAACCTGCGCCTCAAGGCTTTGCAAATCATCTGCAAAGTACTCATGATCGACACAGCTCGGAGGGCACGAAGACTCCAACAGCTCGTGTTCCTTCCGGAAATCGCCGTGGATCTCCGTGACCTGCTCGACGTACGCGTCAAGCGACTCCATGGCGAGGGTATCCCCGCCCTCGTTAAGCAGAGCTATTACCGTTTGCAGATGAGCAATCCGGCGCCGTTGGGATTGGACCTTCAACGCCATCTCGGTTGTAAGCCGAGTTGGCGATCGGGTCTTCTTCGGAACGACGCCGGCCCCAGGAACCAACAATGTCCTTTTTTCCTCAAGATCTCCAGGCGCCACCCCAGAGTCCGTCGGATTGCCCTCAGACATTGCTAGTCCTGATGCAAACGGTACAAGTAGAGAAAGTGATAGATAGAAACGAAGATTCTCCGCAGAGATTGTACTTTACCCCACTTGCTGCTCCGCTTGACGAGGTGATGAGTCGATGAGGATCCTGCGATGGGCTACGCAGAGTCCTACTCCAGATGAGCCGATGAATGCAGAGATGAGAGCGGAAGGTAGAGACCCTGGTCTCTCTTGCTCAAGTCGAGTATCCGGCTCGAAGGACCAAAATGTTGAGATTTTCCTTCCGGATGTACCTTGACCGACCTGTGAATATATCGGAACATGATGAAGACTCACTCGAGGCAAGAGGAAAATAAAACCAGACACCGAGATGTTATATTGAGGAAGCGGTTTGCTACCTTCCTCTTTTATTATAGAAATACAATTTTTATAATAACACCAGTCAAAAAACATATAAAATTAAGACCAAAAAAACTTTAAATCAGAAAATTATCCACAATATAAATTTAGAAAAATGCAAATTATAACAATAAATAACCAATTGAGTTTTGAATATTATTGAGCAGCACACAATCATATTGATTGTGCGCTGAGTGAAATACATGAGCAAGCGGTGCATGCAACGTAGTGATAGCTACGCTGCATGACACGCTCCAACTGGTGAGTGCAAAACCACAAATGATTTAGTAATTTGAATCTGGCCTTATAATGTGAGCAGCACACAATTATATCAATTGTGTGCTGAATATGAATTTGAGACAGCGGTGCGTGCAACGCAGCAACAGCTACGCAGCACGACACGCCGATGCCATTGAGTGCGAAACTTTGTGTGTAATTCACTGCAACCACTCAGCACTGTATTGCAAAGTGATTGCAGTGAAATAATGAGAGAATGTACAATAACCTGTGTTTGAGTGCAGTGATTTTGTGTGCGACCAGCTACGCAATCAGCACTGCTTAGCATACTGCAAACAGATATTGAGGCTATATGGTTGAGCAAAAAATATTCACTGTACTCTCCCAGCAGATTTACTGGGGGAAAATACAGTGAATATGAGGCACATGCTTAATTATATTAATTAAGCCGGCAAAACGACATGAGGAGAACGTGATACAGCATGTGCTGCAACGCACGCCACGAGTGAGACCAAGTGCTGATGTACCATTTTCTCCTCTCTGACAGTGAATTAATTACGTAATTATGCCAGAGCACTCTTACCTTGAGCAATGAGTCCTGATGAGCGAGAGGTTGAGCTAATCCGATGAATAATGTCCGAGAAATATGCTTGAGAGTCCTATGGATGCGCGTGCTGTCCAGTGGATGTGTGTCGCAAAAGTGCCGAATTCTCAAGATGGCTGCGAGTATGAAAGGTTCGTTGGGCGCTGCACTGGAGTCAGTTGAGCGAGACAGCCGGTGAGCGAAACCGAAGTCAAGCGAGAGAGACACCCTCTCGCTTGACGCGGCGTGCCAGTGAGGCACATCCTCGGCTTCGCGAAGCCCATGCTTCGGCTGTCTTCGACTCAACCGACCACCGTGTAGCAAAGCAGCGCAACAGGTAGGCGCACGACGATTATCGATCGCCGTGCGCCAGCTGAATTTCCAACAAACACCAAGGATACCCCATGTCCTAATAAACAAGTAAATACCAGTGGATCAACTCGTGAGTAGCCAAACTATATATACAAAGTGCGTGCCTCAATCTCGTAGAGTTATCGACGATTTCTCCGAATACAGTGAAGATCGGTTTGCGGTACTCTCTCAATTCCTCGCGTACTACCTTCCTCGATATCGTGCGCGTTATTGATGTAGGCGCGCCATGCCTGCTTAATTACTCCGTGTCGCGTCGGCGCTATCTATATATATTATTGATATAAGTCTCTGATATAGACTATTTAATTGAAAGATTGCAATCATTTTCGTGTAATCAATCGTTTACGACTACTTGGTCTAGTGAGCCGCAATTTCACGCAATCATTAAAATGTATTTCGCGTAATCAATTGATTGCGATCACTTTCGCGTAATCAATTGATTGCGATCACTTTCGTGTAAGCAATTGCTTACGATTACTCGGTCTTGTTTGCCGCCATTTCATGCAACAATCGAAACGTATACTTGACCTGGTCGACCGTGCTTTCACTCAATAACTAAAATGTATTGTGCGTAGTCAATTGAGTGTCGCCATTTTCGTGTAATCATTCGCTTATAAATATTCGATAATTGCACTTTATTATTCATATGTACACTGACTTCTAATTATTCAATTTTGTTGCTTGTCACAATTATTTGGTGTCCTGAAACACGACATCACTATATGATTAACAAATAAAAATGTTCTTCCTCGTGGCTCGAATTTCCCCCGAGGATTTTTTTTATTAATATATAATAGTGTATGAATCTATTCTTGGAGACATTTAACGGTTGTACCACTCCACACCAGAACTAAATTCATTACAATATGCTGTACTTATAAAATATTGCAGTCGATTGTCGTCAATCGTTCTGGTAGAAATGTCTCGAGCCAAAAAAGAGATTGCTATTGAGGAACATTGAATGATCGATACACATCACCCTTAGGCATATTACAACTTCTCATAAACTGTATCTTTATATAACGTGGCAAAGATATCAGCCTTAGGAAATGCTACATCCTCCTGCGGCAGGGCCGCATTATACTCCATTAAAGCAATAATTAATCATTTTTTAAATTATTTTCGAGAGAGAGAGAGAGAGAGAGAGAGAAGGACCGCATCAATGCACTTGTAAGTTTTCCGGATACTACCTCGTCAACAACGGGAGCTCGAGTCGCTATGTATCACTCGGGCACAATCTTACCATTGAGATCTCGAGCAGTCCCGCTCGATAACCATCTGCTACGATTACCAAGGATGACTTACTTACCAGACCTGGCTACGCACCTCTGGCATCTCTATCATAAATTCTAATTTATGCGTCGTCCTGGCCAGACGATAGTCCCGATTCTTTGACGACAGCGATTTCCCCCAATTGGCACGATTTTGGGTCAAGGAGAGGGGATCATAGTTCGCGAGCGCGAGTGCCGGTAGGTACTCAGGGCCTTATCTCGGTAAACGTCGAGTGAGGGCCCGTTACCCGGCTATCCTACTTTTTCGCCACTGTACCATCTTCGGTGAGGAAACTGATAAAATCGGAACTGAGAGTGGGAAATTTTCGAGATGATTGGTTTTGGATTCACGAGGGTTGCTGAGAACATCGTTGCATCTTCGTCCCAGTGAGTTGTCTTTCCTCTCTGTGGTCATTTCTTGTTCATTCATTTATGTAATAAACGTTTTTTATTTGAACTTATTAGGATTTGGTAGTACCTTCTACTATCGTTTATCGGGCGTAAAGTAGTTATCGTGCGAAACCGAGTATTGCAGTATTCTTTTTGTATCTCATTAAATTCTACGTCGAGGTCGTGTTAAAAGTTAATTAATTAAATTACGCGAGAATTAAAGTAGTTTCATCAATTATGAAAAACCCAGATATATTTGACAGGATAATTCTTTCTTCTTTTTAAATGTAATATTTTGCAAAGCAAGTAGACATTTTATTTAATAAATAGTTGGGCACTTTGGCGTATTATTGTGAGTCCCATATTTATTGTGTTAATTGAATTTATTTATCAAAACCTCGAAAAGTCCGAATCACCCACTCTACCTCGAATAGCTGCAGTTAGTCTGAGCTGAGTCCCGTCTCGAACATCGATATTTTCCTCCTGGCACGTAAGCACCTGGCGCTCAGGTTGTAAGAGCGAAAATGGAGGAAAATCATCTGAGAAAGGCTATAGGTGACGTGTGGTAAGCTGGAGGAGAATTTACATTACAGTGTGTTTATCTCTTTTTTCGTGACCACTGCATGAGCCGGACGCGTACGCCCATCTTGCATTGCGGCAGGTGTCATCAGGTGTTTATGGTGACGAAGTTTCCCTTTACACAAATTTTTATATTATCTGCCCAAAGTATTTAACTGGTATTCGGCTACAAAGCCGGTCTCGTGTGGAGCGCTTTGACATTAACAATTATAAGAGTAACACGCATTCAAAAGGAAAAAGGGCGTACAACTTTCTCTGTCACATCACATATAATACTTATGTGTTGACCACACGTACCTATGCCTAACTATATCATTAAGTACTGGGACTTAATTCATGATCTATATTCGTGAGTTAGTTCAGTGAGTACAAGAGCTAACGGACCAAATAGATCTACATCAAATACGCTTTTGGGTATCCTTGTGGCTCGCGCACTATTATATTCTATTATTAGCACTCCGTCACAGTCCTGCCAGTTCCATACGCAAACTCTTGACGCCCGCGGGTCGTGCAAGTCATACGGAGGTCGCGATTCAAGCTCTATTCCAATTTTAAATGTGAAAGTTGGGGGTTTCGGGATTCCTTTCATTTCTAGTACAGCAATCTTTGAGATCGAATTATTATTTTTCTTTCTTTGCGTAACGCATGTGCGTGATATGTAATCTAAATTGTGGATAAAAAAACCTTGCAGTGAACGATTTAACAAGGTTCATGAAATCATGCACCTTTTTAACATTCTGTTATGGTCAAATATACTGTTATATAAGAGTTTTTCATGACTTTCGACAATTGTATTGTTGAGCATTGACGAAATTTTGTCAAATGAAGCTCAATATCAATTGTTCCGGCGTTATACGACGGACAAGAATCTGTACTTTCGGCTGTAGGCAAAATTGAACATGTTTCTCTTTCTTCTTTTTTATTCTCTGTTACGACCATTCTCACCACTATCAGCAAATATTGATTTTTGCGTCTACGTTAGACAGCCAAGAATTCTGCACATGTTGCAAGACTCCAGGTATTCGTGAATATTCGAACATTCTATAGTTACGAATGCGGCTGGTGTTAATCATCTTATTGTAACGTCAGTAAAGAAAAACAAAACAATTATTGCTGCTCTTGTAATTGCTCATTCCTTGACGATTCGTGCTTTATGCTATACTATAACAGCTGAAATCCGCGGGTATCACTTGACACACGAATAAAATGTACAGCATTTGCAATGGCTTGAAAATCTGTCACGGCTGTTCGCGTATGAATAAAACCACGAGTAAGAAGAAGTATACCATGTGGTATACTTCTTGTTGTTTTATGTTACGTGCAGACAAACTCGGTCACCGGCACATGCATATTGTATCGCGCCGCTTAGGCAGCTAAAGAAGCCAACAGGAAACAAAGGACGAAAATTTATCATCGGGATTTTTATTTAATGATTTCAAGGCGCGGCAACATACACATTTACACGACGATAATTCGATACACATCCTTGAGTCAAACCTATATAATGACCAGCGCGTAAGTATGACATGACTCAATATAACGAAGATACGAGTAGAAATGAAAATGTAACGATTGGGGTGAGCGCAAGTTCGTGTTCAGCGATGATCCAGAACTCATGAAATTATTATTGTTGTCGATATTTAAATAAGAATATACAAAGTAGAAATTTGTACATTTTTTTGTTATTATTTTCTACCTTTTACAAAGCCACCTCTGCGAGGAAATATATTGATGGTTTCCTTGTAGAGGAAGCTTCGTGAAAGGTAAAAAGTAATGATAATAGTTGGCTTGGGAGACTGCCAACTACACTCGATTTGAATTCGTCTCGAAGGAAATAATTATTATTATGAAGCTAACAAGGAAGGATAGTTCGGTGTCCCCCTCCGATTTTTATGAAACTCACGTATGTTGAAGAGCATCGAAAACTAAAACACACGTATTTTTTTTTATCGGCGGAAAAACATTTCTAAGGGGTGAAATCGCCCTTCAAAGTTAGGCATGTCGAGGGGTGATTATGCAGTTTCACCCAGAAGGCGTCAACCGATTTTAATGAAACAAAAACCAAAATACTCCTCATTGAGGACAATAAAAATTTCACGTGAAGTAGAAGAAAAAAATTTATTTGCAGGGATGAAACTGCATAATACCCCTAACTTTGAAGGGCGATTTCACCCCTTAGAAATGTTTTTCCGCCGATAAAAAAAAATACGTGTCTTTTAGTTTTCAATGCTCTACAACATACGTTAGTTTTATCAAAATCGAAGGGGGACACCAAACTATCCTTCCTTGTAAGTCGCAAACTTATTATTCCTTTTAGTTTTTTATACTTGAGTAGGTAAAGTTACTTCTTTTTATTCGATATTTTATAAATCGTATAAATCGACGTATAAATCTCGAAAAAAACCTTGTTTCATGAGAACAAAGCTTCCTCTATGAGAGAGACAAAGGACAATGTCGTATTGATCATAATGCGAGAGGTTTCGACGGTGACTCAATTTTATAATATTTAACCAATGTATAAAGCGCAAACGCTCTTTATCAATACGAATGGAACGAAGATTGTTTCGATGCAGCTCAGTTGTGTCGATTTCGTTTATAGTCGAAATCATCTTCCGATGGCTCTTAGTATTTTACCAAAGGCTTTGGTGTCATGGATGACGTGACAAAAGGCACGTTTTTGCGTTTATTCAGTTTATGGATCTACCAGAATGACATCGGTCCGCTGCCGCCATTCTATTTTAATCCGCCTGACACGATGTTCGGCGCAGATAACTCGCGTTTTCCAAAGTGGTATGAAGAAGAATTGAATCGCTCCGATTATAAATTCGATTTCGCGAGGGAGTTTGCGCGTTGTTGTCGTACTGACGTTAATTCGGCGTTAAAAAAATAGTTTCAAGTTTTAGTTGATATATTCAAACTCTTTTAGAAATAGCTTATTCGTCAATTTTGAGCATCGAATTTTTATGTACATCTATGTATGTGAAATTCATATAATAAAGACTTTGATTTAACTGTACGAGATATAAGAAACTTTCGGTATTCAATTCGCATGCTAATACAACAATATGTCGTAACTATCAGCAAACACAGCGGGAGCGCGCCTCATCTGCTAATAAAGGCAAAATAATCTTCGTTCCATTTATAGCGATGGAAGGTATTGTGCTTTTCACATTGATTTTATATCGTAGAATTAAGACATTATTGAAATCTCTCGCATTATTATCAATATAGATTACCTTTCTATATTTCAACGTTAATCCTTATTTCATGAGCTTATCAACAAGATCATCGACGAGCACAGATTCGCGCTCACTTCATACATACGCAGTATTCAACCAATACATTTGGATCGTGTATTCGTGTCGATTTATTGTCACCTAGATGTGAATGTTGCTGCATCTTGAAATCATAACGTAAAGATCCTGATGATAGTTTTTCGTTTCCTTTTGGCTCATCTGTAGCTTCCTAAGCGGCGCAATAAAATATGCAAAACGACATACCGCATGTATACTTCTTCTTACTTGAAGTTTTATTCATACGCGAGCAGCCACGACAAATTTTCAATGTATCGCAGATGCTGTACATCTTATTATTATGTTCAGATATATACGCCCGGCTTTAAATATAGCGCGAAGCCCGAATCACCAAGGAATGAGCAATTACAAAAGTATAGTAATAATTGATTTGTTTGTCTCTATCGACGTTACAATACGATGATTTACGCTACGTCTACAATGATGCTCGAGCATTCATTGACACCTGGAGTTGTACCATATGCAGATTTCTTAGCGGCCTAGCGTGAACCTTAATATTTGCTAATAGGGATGGGAATCGATCGTAACAAAAAATGATTCTCGACAACGATAGCTCCGGAATAATTAATAGCGCGCCTCATTTGACGATTTTTTGTCGAAAACCAACCTCTTTCTACATAATGCTCAACAATACAATTTTCAATCATGAAAAAATCTTACATCCCAGCATATTTGGTCATAACATGTGACAAGATAGCAAGAATTCATAACTCTTCATATATTGTTCACTGCAAAATTTGCGGTATCGGCGCAGATTTTCGTTGGTATTTAAAATAGTAGGAGTTATGCTATCAGGTACGTCATGTATAATAAAATTTTATGGTAAGTCAAACGTTCGTATGAAAAAAACAAGTACGTATGGTATCTGCTCACACCAGTGAAAATTCGCAAGACTCTCAGGTTTATCAGATTTTATTAATTTCGTTGATGAGACTGTAAATACTTGACAGCTACCTATATGCACGCATATGCACATGGTGCACGATAGCACGAACCGCCGGCTCATCGTATCGTCAGTATCATCACGAATATGTGCATGATGCATGTCAATGACGTGAATGGTGCGCATCGAACCAAAGCCAAAACTAATTTAACGAATCACAGTGACGCACGCATATGTTTGCTTGTTTGTTTGTTGTGCGTGTGCGTGTGTGAACATGCGTGCTTGTGTGTAATAGACTGGAGTACACAAAGGACAAAGAATAGACAGAAGCACAAAATAATTTGAGAATTAATTAAGCAAACGTCGACACTCCACCTCATTCTCCTCGTGTGAGGCTTTCATATGAACGGGATGTAAAGTCGCTGAATTAACGAAAAAACAATTATATCTTTCACTGTTACTCTCGCCGCTCGTTACCTTCATAATAAATCTTAAAGCAATAAGACGTATAAAGAATGCAGAAATCCGGCATCGCACGCCTGTCCTGCTTGAATTTAAAAAGTTCAAAAATGCAAATTAAATAAAAAGACTTCATCGTAATAAAAGTTCTTTTGTGAATGAATAGCATTATTTAAATCGGTATTGTCCGACCAGTCAGTTGTTCAGTAATTCCTTCCTCTTTTTAAAATACGTGTATCTGTATGCCCCACCCGTCTTATCCACACTCTTTTGTAGCCACAGGGTGCAAACAGCGCTTTTTACCTCCTCTACATTACCGACTCAGAGCGGCGGTAGCAGTGGCAAAAAGAGGCGTGGTGGGGGAAGGAGTGGAACGGAGCAAACGAGTATACATACTACTGTCGTGCATAAAAGGAACGAATCTGAGATTAGAGTATAAAGAAAAGTTTCGTGAAGCGAGAGATGTGTATAGACATAAAAAGATGGATCATGTTTTTCGAATGACTCGGAAATGATCGAGCGATGGGACACGAGTCGCGATTTATATCGAGCGGGAATCTATTGCAAGATGCGAGAAGACGTTGCACTATCGTGGTTGTATTTTAAAGCAGACAGCGTGTTGCAACAGCTTCAGCAGTTCGGAATCCGGACAGCAGACGCTGAGGACAGGAACAGCAGCGGAGCAAGGAGTTGACGGAGAATAAAGTAAGAGGTGGAAGCGGCGAGTCACGGAGAGGCTGTTTGAAACCAGTGCGAGAACCGAGCTGTTTCTCAGCTTCAACGGCAGAGCTTTTCTTCGCGGGAATATATCGACACGTCAGAAACACACAGTCCCGTTTACAATATCCGCGCGTATATAGGTAGGTAAACGCGATGCTGCGGTGTGCGCTTATTCTCAAGCTTCTTCTAATGTACATACAACGTGCATGTGTGTGCGTAGGTAGTACCTCCCGCTATTTTTCTCGTACCCTTTCATCCGAGAAAGCTTTAACACGTGTGCGAATTGATTGGCGATGTCATAGATCCTCGGACTTTATTTTTAAACGTTTTCATCAATTTGCTTGTAACAAAATAAACTTAAAAGTTTTTTAAACTCACAACTGCAAAAAGAACTATATTGAAAAGAACTTAGATTTTTAAAAGTTTTTATTTGTAAAAATAAGTCTGAAAAGGATGAAATAATATTCGATATTATTTTTGTTAATTATTTTAGTTGTAATCGTTCATTTACTGCACCCACTACAGTCGTTCAACGTCTTTTACAGACTTCGCAAATATCTACGTATATCGTCTATAATTTTGCTTTTCATTTACAAGTTAGTATTCAGATATTTAGTACCAGCTAATCTCTTGATATGTATACGAATATTAGGTTGTATTGGAAACCTCTTTTGACTGTAGTAGTGGTAGTAAATAAAATATTATGATTCAAATCATTCGAATAATTAGCTGCACAAATAAACATCGATTGCGACGAGGGACTCTAACTCGACCGAACTTAGAAGGAAACAGAGATAACGTAGGGAAAGCGATGTATTTACTCGTATATACATATAGATGTAGAATTCAACTTAGTTGACATTCTATAATCTTTCTATATTATAAAAACATCTCGCCGCCGCCGCCGCGAAGGAGAATCAAGAAGAGTCCCTGGGGCCTAAATGATCCCGAGAACCTAATTATTGTAAGTCCCCCTTGCGAACACAAACTATCACCGATACTCAAGGAGACAATGAGCGCCCTCAGGCTCTGATTGTTCTTAGCTCTCTTTAGGAGGGTGAAGCACGAGGCTCGTGGGGTATTTGACCTGGCGACGTGCGCTGTGCGGGTTAGGTAATGACGGAGCAAGAGGTCCGCTGTGCGGAATCCCGAACGTGCCGAGACAAAAGCAGAAAGATTCGTTTCACTCGTGCTAGCTCAAACCCTAGACAGTGAATTGCTTTAAAATTTGTATGTACATTTCTTGTAGTATCTCCTTACCATTGGTATGTTTGTTTGAATTTATGAATATTTTTCGATTCTCTTTTTTCACATACAAGTAATCATATTGCTATTACCATAAGAGTGAACGCATAAAAGATAACTTCAATAATTTATTGTAAAAAAATTATGTAGCAACAAAATCTGGAATTATGCGCACGTCTTTTGTTATTATTCATTAATATCATTTTTTTATTTCAGCCAATTCTGAATATTTTTAATTCGTGTTTCAACTTCCTTAACCCCTTGGCCTACGATTTAAGATGCAACAGAGCGGTCCCAAAACGTGAACAAAACTACCTAGCCTTCGAGCCATTCCTCGACTCAGCAAATCTGTCTTAAGCTGTACTAATTGCACACGACTTACGTGAGGTGCCGTACCTATTAGAAAGATATAATTCGGGAAAAGTCAATTTTTTTTATTATTTATAATAATTTATATATAATATACCGACCGATGTACCACGGGCTAGGCACATGATAAACAGCTTTGGCTCAAAAACCTGACCACGAGCCTTACACGTGGTTATAGGCGAAAGGGTTAAAGCGTGTCCACCCTTCCACCGAGTCACAGGGTTTTCAATGATCGAGTCGGGGGAGAAGGTATCAATAATAGGGATCGACGAAGTCCAATGGGAACGATTGCGAGGGTGCCTGGCGCCCGAGCCGTACGTAACCCTTGTTACATAAATTTCTTTTTTATATTTTTAACAGTCAACATTTACTGGTCTCTAGATAATTCAATGAATACTAAACAAGGATACTAAATAGTACTTTTCACATTATTGCTTCCTCATTATTTTATTTTTTTCACAAAGCCATGAGAAAGTGTATGTTGATCAATTTTGACTTTCTCACAGCGAAGCTGTGTGAAAAATATAAAATAATAAGTAAGCCATACGCAAGATTATATTTTGCACCCTTGCTTTGAAAAAAAGGCTATGTTGTATAAAATCCGATTGCCTCTGTCAAATTTTACCAAATTTAGTGCCAAATATCCCTTAACATTATTACGTGCGCATCCAAAGTTTTAGTTCGGTTTATCAAATGATTCTATAGTAGACGAGGTTAAACATTCGAATTGCTATAAAATCCTGATCCGTCTACCGATCTTCAGAAAAACTGAATACGTATCACCACTGTAGATTAGTATGTACCTGTAGATAATTTTAGTTCAACTGATTAAAAGTGACGTAAGCTAGTACGACAACGTAATTTTTTTTCTAAAAATAAATAATCCAAATCTATTTATAGATTCAGTTCAAATTCAATACTGAAAGTCCCTGAATATTACTTGATTTTACAAAATTACAAATATGCAGGTTATGTCATTGTAATATGTCGTTTTAGTATTACAGTGATGTAACAAAAATTGGGTAATCGCTACGTAATATGCTTCTAACAATGTTTGTGTAACTTTACGATGCGTCACCTCAGCATGTATCACGAGCATCACCGTGAAGAATTATTTTCAGGTCAATACGAGGGCTATTTGAAAAGTTTCCGGCCTTTTTAAGAAAAACACATATTTCGAAGCAAAACAAAATTTATTTCTCGACGTAGTCTCCCTGCAACTCGATACATTTGGTCCAACGTTTCTCACATTCTTTAAAACCGTAAAAAAAAATTGATTGTCTAAACCTGAAAAATTCTGGTTTACAGCGTTTTCCACCTCAGCATTTGACTTATATTGTTTATCCCAAGAATTTTTAAAAAATTAGGAAACAGTCGCTGGGAGCTAGATCTGGCGAATAGGGTGGGTGTGGAAGCAATTCAAACTTCAATTCGTTCAATTTTGACATTGCTACCATGCACGTGTGAACCCGAGCGTTATCCTGGTGAAACAGGACTCATCTTTTATTACCTGAGTCTTTCTCCCTTTCAAGTGAAGGGATTTTATCACTGCGCGATACTCAATTTTCTCCATTGTTGACAGCCAATCTCAGCTGACAACTTTAGAAGAGTGCCATAGACAAAGTAATGATCAGAATGACTTGAAATTTTTACGGTTTACATATGTCAAGGCCATCTATCGAACGGCGAAAGAATTTTTTTTCTACAGTTACTTTATGTTCATGAGGCCGGAAACTTTTCAAATGGCCCTCGTACCATTCAATCACTTTACCTGCACCTTACGAGATTGACCCTCTACTTCGTTGTCAATTGACGGTTCGTTATCTAACATGTTGGGACGGATTAATACAAAAGTTGTACACCTTAGAAAAATCATTCTATCAATAAAATCGGAAGAGCAGATATATAAAATTATACAATTTAGGTGATTTGTTAAAGTTATTGAACATTTCTGATTTGATTTGTGTAATGTGAGCTTGTCTGTCACACACTGCATTCTGCGAATATATATTATGCGGTGCTGTCTGGTGCACCCGAGTTCAACGGTTTTAATGCAACTATGGACACTTAAGGATGTATGCCTGTGGTTTAATTCAAGATAACTAGATAAAAAAATCGATGAGTTCAAATGTTATTATGGTTTAAGACTATGTGAAACATATTCTCATCAGTGTTTCCCTCCCACTCTGCCGTGAGCGCCATTAGTTATGTTTCTCTCGCATTGAGACATATTTCACATTTTCTATAAGATGATGTGACACCTCTTCAGAAATTATTATCGGTCACAGAAACTAACCCAATCTACTGAAAGACTATTAATGTTTAAGGAAAAAGCAATTTCAGTACTACTGCAGAATGGATAGACAAGGTGAAACTGAATTTGTTTTTTCTTCGAACATCAATCACGATACATGAACAACTCATTCTTTCAACAAATCCTATGTATTCTTATGAGTAAATTAAAGTAGGGATATGTCAGTCATAGAAAAAATGACCTCGAGCTCTGCGGTTCGATGCGTAGACCATAGTGCACGACCAAGCGATCACCCAACTGTGCAGTGGCAGCGCTAAATACTCAAACTCCCTCCTCTGGGGTCCTTGAGAGCAACACATCGCCGAAGCATCTGTCGCTGTCACTTACTTAATAGCTGTTATTACAATAATAACAAACATTGATATTTATTCAAAGATTATTTATGTTTAAAGCATAAACTTACAGCGAAATGATTTATGATTTTAATGTTTGCAACAAATGACTATTTTAGATTATATCGTATCTAGAGTATCCTCAACTAACTATGCGTAGTTAAGGACACTTTAGAGACGATATAATCTCGGACTCAGACTGAAAAAATAACTATTCGAATCTTCTGCGTTAATCTAGATGGAGAGGTACTGCCGAATCATTAACAATCGATTGTTGACACCATGTTTTATACTTGATACTTCCAAAGTTGATTCATCAATTGGTATATGCATTTAACGGAATACTGTATTCATCCGTTTAATTCCTATACTTAGTAGAACTCATCAGTTAGAAGAAAGTCTAAAAGTGGAAACAGAAGCAGAAGCTTTGCTGGACATGTGTACGAAGAAAGTGGAATGGCGAGACGGCAGATCAGCGGAAGCGGGGGTGGGTCTGTAGTCAAACCTCCCTCTGCCGCTGACGCGGTGCCCCGTATCTGTGTTCTCCAGGCTGGCAGCAGACGTTCAGTCGGCCGCCAGCAGCCGTTAGAGCGTAACGTGTTCGCGTGTATCGCATCGCAGTTAACTCACTCGTACTCAAACCGTTGAAACGTCGCCGATGATCGAGAGCCAAAAAAAAATCGAATCCTGATAATAAAATCAACAAAACGTGAGAATTACGATTGAAAGATTAAATTTAAAAAATTCAAAACAATTAATTATCCCATTAATTGAATTATTCGATGAAATAAAAATCAAAATAAAAACACCATCAGTAGTAATGAGAGCACAGCTGTGTCATTTAGACCATGCGATGGTACGTCATAATGCTAGGTGATGGCCCATTTGTTCGTCCGGAATCATAATCGACGGAACTAATCGCTCGGAATAATAAGCGTGCACCATCGGGCCCGTGCCGCGTACGTCATGCGCCAATTAGTGACACGCTTGTTCGATTTGCCGTGAGAGAGAATGTGTTCGACAATTCTTGTCCTTCTGGCCAATCCCGCTGTGAATATCAATTTTATTACATTCGATTATGCAGATTTTTTGAAAAACGTTCTTCACTGAAAATCAACGTGAACGTTCATCGATACAGGTGAGATTTATATTGTTTTTTTTCATCATAAGTGAAGAGTTGTCATACCATGTGGCGACGACATGCTGCATAACTCCGAGACCTCGGAGCGAGCTGTACTTCCGCGCTCGTGCGAAACTCCTTTCATTTAAAAATTAAAAGAAAAAAAATTGAATTAAGAAATTGGATTTCCTCGATGAAGGGTTGCCAGTCACCGTCGGTGGCGACAGGACTGCTGGTGGGAGAGTGAAAGGGGCGGGGAGGAGGTGAAGAAACTTCGGATATTTCTTCGAAGGATAAAGGGGAACGAGAGACAGATAGGAAGAGCGAGGAGGAGAGGAGGAGGGGCAGAAGGGAGCGCGACGACGTGCGACGTGGAAAACCGTCAGCTGCATGCTTTCGCACGATAGCGGCGATAGCAGCGGCAGGTCCCTTACCGGAAACGCGCGTCGTCTCGTCTGGTTTCGTTCGCTTGTTACAATCGCGCACTTTCATAACATCTGGCATGAGTCCCGGAAAAATCTTCTTCATTAAAGCAACATCTCGTAACCATAAAAACAATACTTACGAAAGAATTATTGTCTCGTCAAACAAAGGCTCGGATAATGACAGAGCTTGCCTTTCCGACAGGCAGAGTAGAATAGTATACGAGTATTTGACGGCGTATTTAACAGCCATGGCTCGATTTTACAAGGTCGAGACTGTCCTGCAAACGAAGCTTGTACCTTTAATAGGTACAATTTCTTCGAAGTTTGCAAGTCTCTCTCCTTCGGCGATCTTACAAAAGTTTAGATCTCTTCCTGAATACTGTAATTTATTTTAGATCTTCAATAGTTTTCCGTGATATATAAGTATTTTTAATCAATTGATACTTGAAATAACCCATTAACAGTAAGATTCAATGAAAGCATATCGACGCTGCTTACGAAAAGTAGCACGATTCAAATTTCTTACGAAAACTAACACGTTTCTAGTTCCACCGCGAAAACCAACACGTTTCGATATTCGCCGCGAAAACTAGCATGTTTCGGCTTTTACCACGAAAACTAGCATGTTTCGGCTTTCATCGCGAAAACTAGCAGGATTCGGCTTCTGCCGCGAAAAGTAGCATGTTTCGGCTTCCATCGCGAAAACTAGCATATTTCGATTTGCACTGGAAAAAGTAATTTATTTGCCGAACTAAATCGAATAAGATTCAGAACTTTCACAAATGTTTTAATAATTTTTTCGGGAGCACTATAAGGAATAAATGAAAAACATTAAGGGTGTATCGCCCGTACACCCTTAAACATTTATATTCGTTTTGTATTAAAAAAATAATGACATTATTAAAAATACGATTTAACAAATTTACTGGAATCTTATAGATCGCTATCGTCTAATATTCTCGAAAAAGCTTGATTATGTTCCATAGGAATGATACCTCTGTCAAGCATTGCTTGTAAATCTTTTTTCCTATGTGATGTCTGTTCTAATTGAAACGAATGAACATCATTCATAGTTTTGTTTTTTTTTAAAGATTTTCATCTCCCGTCCTTCTTGATCGAAATCATATTTAACGCGGACTGTATCGACGTAAGGTTGAACGAATATTTCCCGAATACTCGCAATTTTAATTAGCGTCCAGTTAAACATTTTTGAGATTTCTGAAAAATCGTGAATTTCTCTTCGTGCTATTTCATTGACGGAGTAAGGCATTGTTGTTTTGGCCTCTTTCATAAGTGTGCACCATTGTTGCTGTGTGTACACCGATTTGATGCAAAAATACTTCGTCAATTTGGAGTAAAATAGGATGTTCAAAAAACGTGGAGTACAAAATGAGAAACAATTCCAGTGATACTGAAACGTGCTAATTTTTGTGGTGAAAGTCGAAACGTAATCATTTTCGCGGTGAAAGTCGAAACCTGCTAGTTTTCGTGGTGAAAGCCGAAACATACTAGTTTTCGCGGCGAATATCGAAATGTGCTAGTTTTCGTGGCAAAAGCCGAAACATGCTAGTTTTCGCGCTGATATCAAACGTGCTTGTTTTCGTAAGAAATCTAAAACATGCTAGTTTTCGTAAGCAGCGTCGATATAATACAAATATTAATTTTTCAATTATTATAGAACCATACCCAACGGAAAGCAGTGGATTAAGTTCTGTCCGATAATGAGTTACATTCAATTCTTATTTACAATAGACTGTACAGACAAAATTAAGTATCCATTTTTGCGGCACAGGTCTATCGACGATCGATGAAGAATATTGGTACAGAAAGTCTGGATACAAAAAGTCATCAGTTTGTGGGTTATTTCACTAATTACTGGTAAATGCTTTTACGTCACCGACTTTCGATTATTTTTAATCGCGTGAGTCATTTAGCGTTAACTAAAAAAATGGTGACGTAATTTATTGTAGACTTTTACTTGTTGGTAGTACAGACTCATAAAGTTACAAAATTAATTTAAACGGGGTACAATACAAACGATTGGGAATAATTGGTGCGGAAACGCTCTCGTGAATTTGGTACGGCTATAGTATTAAGAAATCGATGATACCATTCAGATCTTAATCCGTTTTTGCAGATCTTATGTCAAACAATCCGTACGTTTCGAAAAAAACTACTTGAGCAATAATTTTGGGAAAAACTCAAAAATATCTAACTTTAATTTTTAATTCTTGATGCCACATCGTATTCCGATGATAAAAATGTATGTATTTACTTTTTTCTTTACATAACAAATATGTCAAACAGTTTTTTTTAAAGAATTGTCAACTTTTGTATCAAAGTAACGCAAGCGTGAGACGATAAGCTTGAAAAAACAAATTTTTTTTTATCATCTTCAGTTCCAATGTATAGTAATACTTTAAAAAATGAAATATTAATACAAGGTCATGTGAAAAAAGATCCCGGTCCCGTTTCAATCGCAGATTTCTGATGTTAATCATCTTGAGATTTCAAAGATAAAATATGCAATGCCTTCAGCGGATTTCAGAGATTAAGTAACATGCTTAAAATAGTTATTACCGGAATTTTTCACACGAAATATTATCAAAAGATGCGAGAATTAGTTCGATTTTATTTTCAAGTCATGGCGGTTTCAGAGGCGTTAAACATGACAACGTCGTCTGTGCTATTACTAGAACTCGCTAGGGGCTTCGTACGGTAAGAAAAGATGCTGTGTGCCATATTTTTTAGTTTAGGTTGTATTTGTTTTCGTCTCAGTCGCAAATTTCGCATATTTTATGCATCACAGAGTTTAATAAAACCTTGTAAAATCATTTCGCGACGATACAACTTTATATAGACGAGAATATTAGTAATGATGCTTAGGCACCCACAAAACACGCACCGCGGCGCTTGGAATACCGAAATCGGTGGTTCCATTCAGGTTCCAGTCCGTTGTTCGCAGGTCTCAAATAAAAAAATGCGAACGATTCGGAAGAAACAATTACTTGTGCAATAATTTTGGAAAACGCTCTCTAAAATTCTTTACTATCATTTTCGATTCTCGACATCTTATCGTGTTTCGATGGTAAGAACTTATATATATATAAGTTAAATTCAATTTTAAGGGGATGAGGAACAAACATTTGACGATAATTTGCGGAATCACCCACATATAGTAACCAGTCCCTTTCCGTCTTACTACGGCTTTATTAAAATAATACTTCTTCTAATGTAAACTGCGAAGTATTTTGTCAAGATCCAACAACTGTATCGCCTATTCTACATATGGTGGAAGCTTGCAAAAATATTGTACATGTCATATCTTGACCGTAAAACCCTGGAATAGTAATATTTGAGCATTTCTGAAAATCAGTTTATCGCAGCTTCACCAAATCATAAAAGGAACAGAGTAAAGCCTCCAAAATAACTTTTCTCTATACACAAATGATGTACTTTTTATATTTACTAATTGTTTATAGAATTCAACATTCTTGTGATTTTTTTGTTGTGCTAATGAATTAATTTGAAAAGCGCTCTGTCGTAGCTATTTACAGAGCTTCTACACTGTATATACCTGACTATACCTCATGAAATCAAATAAATGAAGTGCTTTTTATATGGTTCTCCAATATCCAAAGCAAATCATCAGGGGCCGATTAGTTTGCCAAATAATACCCCTGAGAGTCCTGAGCGAGATTCTAATGCACTTTTAAGCCATCACACATATCAATAAAATCTAATGCATAAAAATGATGTTCTATTTATATGCTTTGCGAATATTTCCCCCGAGGTACTGAGCCATCCTCATGGATACACTTTTTAACACGTTGACTGGCAAACTACGAGATAACTCGTAGTCTGCCGTGGCTGTAAAATAACCGTGGCAGTCAACGTATTAAACGATTAATGATATCATTGACATCAATTATATGAAAATTAACTGCATTTTATGTGCTCCTTGAATATCCCACAGAAAGCCCTACAATCGGTAATTTTGAAAAATGTAACTCCTCTAGCTATCCTGATCTATCGTCAGATCTACTCAATCAAAGATAAAATGAACAAAACTGTGTTTGTGTGTGTGCGCGTGTGCGTGTGCGTGTGCGTGTGCGTGTGCGTGTGCGTGTGCGTGTGCTACGTGAGAATAACTCGAGAACGGCTTGAACTAAAACACTCAAATCTTACAAACAAATAAAGCGGCACAGCCTCTTTATTTACTATAATTTTTCTTTCAATTCATACAGCGGTTCATGTTTATAGCATGATTAAATTTTCGATAAAAATGTCTGTAAACGCTCTAGAAGTTAGAAATTTTGAGATATCTGACTAAATAGTTATTTTCAAATAAAATTATGCGCAAGGATGGTTTTGATATTAAGCCGAATCTGTAAAAAAGTTTTAGATTTTATGGGATTAAAAATTTATGAAAAACAAGTGTGATCGTTCCAATTTCCATAAATGTTCATTAATTCAATTGTATTTTTTTCTAAATGTGAAGTAACATTCAGCGATGCTCGATATTGAGTTTGGATAAGATTGGTAAAAGGGATTGAATTTTGTTAAATTTTCAATTCTTCACTTTGTCACATCCATAAATTTGAAAAAGTTGAAGAAATGAAGGTAAAATTTTGTAGACACATGTAAGGATATTAAGAGGCGTTTAAGTTTTATTGAATGTTCAAGTTTTTAATTAAACGGTCAATAATAATTTTAAAGTAAAACACGATTGCTATAGCTTGCAATGAAAGACCTGAAATTTGATAAATATTTGAACAATGCATCTGAAATTAGTCATACTAGTTACGCAATAAATTATCGTTATTGGCTACAATTTTCGTAAAAATATATTAAAGCAATGAGATTTTAGAACATTTCGAATTTTGAAATTTCTTTATCATTCAAATTTTGTCAAACTTTAGTTCATACAATTACTAACTGGATGTGGCAATACATTCATATGCATCTACTTATTGACATACCAATGTGGAAGCAAGGATCTATTTTGCATCCTTGTTTATGTGTACTTTGAATAGTCCCAGGAATGCCCAAAATATTGGTAATGGTAATTACGTACCCAGCAGCGCCGGCCCACTCGCAGATAATCTTCTTAAATTATCGGCGACATCATTATCAATTGAGTGCTGAGTCACACAATGGTCCTGAATCATCCTGAGCTACGTGTGGCGCTCAAACTGGCAGATGCGGCTGCCGGACGAGCTGTAGGTTTTAAACTGAAATGTGCGCATTCTACTCTCGCGCCAAAGCCGCAGAGTACATGCTCGGCCGTTATTCTAACGCGCAATCAAGCAGCAAAAGAAAACTTCATGTGTTTACACGCATTACTATAAAGCTGTTCAGATTTAGACCAATATTCTACAAACTTCTTGAAATCGAATGTCTATGTTAATTGAGAGAAAAAAAATCAAGTACTCTGCATGGCTATAATTTAATACAAAATAATATTTTTTTTGCTAATAAAAATACCATCGAAAGGCTAAAACAAAGGTGGCTGTATTCTCGATGGCCTACAGAATATTCGTGCAAATTCGCAAGTTGCTAGGGATGCATGTTCAAACGCAGTCAGTCATTTCTTCGGCGAGTGCAGTAAGAAAAAAAGTTTATAATTTTGTTTTCTGCGCTCTGACAAAAAAGTAACTGAAACATTCATATGCATGCACTAATTGATATACCAATTCACATGAATATTCAGTAGACGAAAACGAATCTACCGACGCATGATGTATCTCGTTGACGATAATTTTATTTCACAAGAAAAAAATTCTTTTTTATTAACCGTGTGTCGGTGGATAAGTAGTTAAGGCATCTATTCAAACCGCTCGGGGTACAGAGACAAGATTTGATTTTGTGTATGATAAGCAAAGATCATCAATAATACTTGCGCTAGTATCTCTGATTTGTATTCATCTAAAGATAAAGTCATTCATATGACTTTATCCGTAGTTGGATTTATAGCTCAAACATCTCGAATTCTTTACTGAACGCGCAAGATATAGAATATATTGAATTGTTACTTCTTGTGAATATAAAAGATGGTCAGCGAGATAAAACAGGTCATTAAGTTCATTTTGATATACAGGCTAACTATATTATAAATGAATCAGCTAATTTTCCTCCCGCGCGTTGTACAGGTAAAGTTGATGTTATTATTGTACTAATAATAGGCCTTCAACGGGATAAGTCACAGTTCGTTGTATTCCCCTAAGCTACATAATCGTCGTATAAATCTACAAGGCTCTTCGGAAATGTGTTTACATTTAGTTACTGCAAAATCAACACGATGCACGGGGACGAGCTCGGGGGTACAGAATCAAATTTCGATAAGAAAAATCATTTTAAAAAAGTCATCAACAGAATTTGTGAAAGTACAAGAGATTTTAGTGTTTAGCACGATTTTAACCAGTACAATGTAGACTCACCTCACAAAGTACAGACACCGATAACAAATTGTTTTTAGTTAATGAACAGAGACCGTTAACGTGATAACACATGAGATATTATATTCAACACAATTGCGAGAATACCTGTGTAAGTTGTCAAAGCCTGACATCGTTCCCATCCTACCTAGGATCATGCCCATCAATTAAATGACCTCGTCTAATTATATGACGCTGAAACGGGCAGACAGGAGCAGACGGAATCGCTCGCGGCATGCGATGTCTGCGAACGCTGCCTGTCAGTTTCAGCATCATTCTAAGTATCTGAGAGCGCGCTACGAAAAATAGAATTCCGGAATTTCCTTGTATAGAATATTCATGCGAATTGGCAAATATCGATGACTGCATGCATATTCTCTCAGCTACTTTACGTTCGTTCTCGGTAATCTAAAAGGTAATTTTTTTCTCTTTAAAAAATACCGTTAACACGTTAAAACATGGGCCTTCGAATTTGTGAGGGCCTATAAAAAAATCGTGTAACTTTGTGAGTGCTCAGTGTAGGCGTAACAACTTTTTACAACATTTCCGTCAATACGCGCTAAAAGAGAATAAATTATTTAATTACCGCGCGCGCACGAATATGTTGCGTGAATATTTGAACGCATAAGCCCAGTTACTTAACAAATGTACACGAATATTCCGTCGGCCAGCGCGAATTAAATGATCTACGATTTATCCACGTGACGATATTATATATTCACAAAAAAAGATGTACTGTTCATATCGACTGTGCATCTAAGCGCATGTATTCAGCTACTTGTTTATTTACGCTGTAGGTCATCACGAATACAACAACCTACGATTCATCCCATCAATAGCCTTTTGTAATATGAAAAAGACTATTTTGTATATTGTATTCAAGCCATGCGGAGTACGGAGATATATAAGTGTTTTTCGAAATAAATAAAGGTCGTTTACAGAAATTGTCATAGTACATTCGAATGGTAGTCTTTTAAATATTCGTCTGAATTTATAAGGCTTGCAGTCAGGCATACGAGTGCAAGTAGTTTTTTTTCAGCACTGTACACTTTTCCTTTGACGCGAAAGAATGCATTTTTAAAACTATCAAAGATATTATTAAAATTAATTAGATAGAAATTAAGTGCCAGGAGAGACCGGTGTCAATTGTAATAATTTTCACAAAATATTTTTTTTCTAGTCCAATATTGATTATTTGTGACTTTTTTTCTGTATCTCATCCATCTTTACTTTTACTGCTTTTATTTTTGTTGGTTCGAAAAATTGCTCGATATTATTATTAAAAATCGAAATAAAATATTGCTACATGTGTTACATTTGGCATCCTACCAGTGTCGATAGTGGTATCGAAAATATTTATTGTCTTTTAATAAACAGTTTTTGAATGTTACAATATAGTGAGTTGGTTACTATCTTATTATTTACATTTTTATAATATAATGAAACATAGCGATTCAACAACGAATCGTACAATTAATCTGACAAGCAATTGTTACGTATAAAGCACGACCATTAGTGTAACCAATATGTTCTCATTTTGGGCCCATAAAATTGAAGAATACCATCACCAAAGTTAGAGGTTGTAGCCGGTAGTTATCCTGTTTTACATAGAAGCAGTCCGCCGATTGACATAAAATCAATTGCAAAATGTTTCTTATGTTATTTAATGGAATATAATATTCAGTACATTGTTGCTTAGATTTATCACTCTGAAGAAACAGATGACCGCAACAAAATGATTAATTAATTAATCTACAAACAAAGGTGTACTACTTGACATTAAAAATAGAGATCGTGAATTAATGTTGCTAGAGCCGCGGTGGCGTAATTGGTAACGTACCAGGCTAGAATTCTGGAGTTCCCGGTTCGAACCCGGGCTGTGGCAATATTTTTTCACGATTTCTTTAGAAGTTAAAAATCGTCAGGTCTGGTTTCCTCATTAATTCTTAATGAATGAGTGAGGCAAGCAGAGTTGACAAACAATAATTAAAGATTCGATTGTTAGAGATCTTTCTGAGATCGATAACGCAGGGATCTAGGTGGCGCTGACTCTAACCGGGTTGCGAACTGCCAGATATTTTCCATCATACTTGGCCAATAACATTGTCGCTTAGATTTATCACTCTGTATAATATTCAGTTTTTGTCCGTTCTGTAACATTTAAACAAAAGTATAAAAATAAACCTTTTAAAGGAAGTTCACATCTTTGCAACAAGAGTGCATGTAAGGAATTATAGGGAAAAATTAATTCGATTTGGATAGTGTTACAGTCGATACCGATCGATGTGCTACAATTGATACCTACGACATATTTATGTAAAAAAATACAATTGAGTCATAACAACACAATTGAAAAATACAATTGAGTAACAACAATACAATTGAGTCTCTCAAATCACAACCTATACCACTTATAATCAAAGCATCATAGTTCAATATGTCATAGTTTATATCAACTATGAACAACACTCATGGTTTACATACTAGACGAAAATAGAATGAACGGGAAATGTTTACTTTTGGATGCAAAAAACAGGTAATTGGAGACAGTACAGGAAGGTTTCACATAAATTTTGCGAAACGTTTGAACACAACATCGGGACAGATGTCTTTGTAATGAAGTTCAAATCGTTTAGACATCATCCACAACATGGCAGAGTAATCCTCGCTATTACCATTGTGACTTGTTTCCCCTACTTAATGCTTCTCCAATATTTCAAGCGAAATTCTAAAAATCGGTAATTTTGTACATTGAAAATAACGACAAGTCATATCAGACGAACCACCTGTAGGTACACTTTGTAAACTATACTTACGTCGTGGATCGTTTTACAGGCCTTAGTTTATCCGGGTGATGGGGAGAGAACTTCAACTTTCACTTTATTTTCGAACCAAGTACCGATACCGCGGATGTCCACTTTTGTGAGTATTCAGAGATTCTGGTGAAGCTTGATCACAAAACTGTTTTTTTACAATTTTATTAAATAAAATAAATTACTTTACGTCGACTGATGACCTTTGTTCACATCACTAGAAGAAAACTTGGTAGTATAGTTGATATCAATAGACAAATGAAGGGATAAACTAGGTTAACTCGATATCGTTGGATATATTTAACGACATAACTCATCTATTTGTTTTTATTGGACAAACAACCATTGGATAACTCCAAGTAGTTGTTTATTATTTAATAACATAAATTCACTTGTAAGACACGTAAATAAAAAATAGAAAATAAAAACCATCATCGTGTACCTCAATGCTTAAAATATAAATCTCCTTAAAAAATGAAAGCGTATATGAAAGCAAGTATGATTGTGCATCGCCGAAATGAATCCCCGGACTAGATCGGAAGCTACCGAAAATAAAGTACTGCACCCCTTGATGCTTTTAGCGGTTCTTCTCATAGTAACACATCGAGATAGAGTCAATATTGATGGGCATGATCCGCAGCATGCTCGACCGTTTCTAGATCACTGATGAATTAATTAGCTCATACTAATTAGTATATTCCCTTGAATTGATTCATCATTCGAATCAATTACTCAAAAATACTCAGGCATACGTTTTGAGAGACGTGACAATTGTATCACTCAACGAAAAATGCTTGAAATTATTCGCAAACCATTTCTGTACACATTAGAAGCAACGTCCATTCGTGTGAAACCAATTTGTCATTGAAGGACTTTAGCCGATGTACCACCCTAGTTTCATGAATAGACCACACTAATGTCATGAATGTATCACATAATTTCCTGTATTATCAATAAATCAGCATTATTTTGATCATTTAGTTTTATTGTTTATCATTTTTATACGAATAATTAAAGATTCTGATCGACGAATTGCATAAACGGATTTTTAAGATATGTGAAAGAGCGTGTGAAAGTTGAAATATAATTATAAGAACAAAAACCGTAAATAAGATGACTTGAGCATCAGCGTAAACATTTTCATGAATATATTATATGTTTAGATACAAATAGATGTTATAGGAATAAAAAATAAGTACACATATCTCTCTATATTATAAAAATATCTCGCCGCCGCCTTTAGGATAATTGATAAATGTTCCTGGGGTCTGAGAGACCCCCATTTCTGATTTCCTAAGTTCTTTAGGTTCTAAAGATTCTTCAGGTTCTCTTATACGGCGACGGGTCCCTTAAGGAGATCCCTTTAAGCCCTCATTTTTCTATGTCTCTTAAGAACCCCCCCTTCTTCCACCAAGTTTGAATTTTCCAAATTCTCGAAGGAGGAACTCCCAAAGATCTGTGTTTTTTTAACGTTCTTTAGATTCTTTGACACGACGGCGGCCACTTAACAAAATCCTAAATCTAAGTCCCTTAAGGAGCCCCCCTTAACTCTGATTTCTTCTTTTAGTTCTCCTACAAGGCGACAGGTGCCTCAAGAAGCCCCCCCCCCCCCCAAGCCCGGATTTTTCTGGAGTAGAACATAGGATTTCATATTGCACTGACCAGGATCTCCGTGATGCATAAAAGGCGACGACAGGCCAGATGTTTTTATAATGTCTAGTCTAGATGGGGGCTTGATGAGACCCTTCTATTTAGGATTATAAACAATAATCCTAGCTTATGCAGGATATGGGCATATGAAACATTTTGGCCTTTGCCGGTGTTTCCACATATCGTATAAACCCACTTGGAGTTGGTCACTACTTCCACTTTTGTCATTTGATTATATCGATGGCCTAAACTCAAAAGGGCGTATCGTGTATGTGTAAGCTATACTTGTACGCTTTTTTGGCGTTAGGCCATCGATATCCTGTTTGGAGTTTCGAACGCATAGAATACAGTACCAAGAAAATAAAAACATTTATTTCGCACTAAAGCTCACAAGAAGCACACAGAAAATAGCGTCAATTAACATCTAACATTAGCTTTTCTTTCCCTATAAGGAGGCGTTGTTTTTGTAAAAAAAAAAAGGTTGTAATATTTGTGAGAGTACTTACAATTGTCTGCAAGATGTAGAAAATAGGTTTAGAAAACATGTCTGGATAAATGTGTGTGCGTGCAAGTGTGTGATGAGACCTGTAAAATTGAAACCACAATAACTGAAGAACGCTTTACCCTATCGACCTGAAATTTCGCAACCATATCGAGAGGTTAAACCTCTTTAATTTTCTCGATTTTTGTTCAATAGCATGTTGGTGATACAAATTGAAGGTTTCTATACATTTTGTTAAATATATCTGTTAACGCGTTACCGCTCGTGCCATTTACGAGGTATCAAGTAAAATTGTTCTGCACAAAAAGACTATCAATGGTTTAAACCATTTAAGTTTTATGAGATTTAAATTTTACGAAAAATTACTATATCGATCCTAAATCAGGCTCGGGACTCTCAAGGATATTTTTTGTCAAAGTGAGTGATCACGGAGATTTGTTCAGGGTATTTCAGAAGAACATAAAAATCGCTTCATTTTGATATAGTTAATGCTTTGTTAACTTTATAAAAAGCTACATTCATAAACATTTCATAAACATTCATAAACATGCAATACATTTATAGAAGCTATTTCTTTGCTACATTTATGGGGCCCCTTATGTCATTTGCCGTCGTAAGTAGACTGGTACAGCATGCGTTGATCGCCACATGGTAGAATGAGTCATCGTGTTACGATTAGAATACCTGTTAGACAAGACATTTGTACAAACACGTACAAGCGCACATTAACAGACCATGGATACAAAGTACATGTCGAACAGGTATTGTAATCGTAATATATATTTACTTATATATTTTTCTTACTTTTACTTATATATATATAAGTAAAAGTAAGAAAAATAAAAGAATCAAAGAGTTTTTATTCCGGACATTTTTTTGTGCGAAGCTTATTTCTTGCGATATTTCAATGTCTGAAGATAAAAAACCCTGTATATAAATAAAATATGATTTGATATCAGAACCTAAGTCGAAATATTGCAAGAAAAACGCATCGCACAAAAAAATGTCCGGAATAAAAACTCTTTGATCTCGAAGGGAAAAACTAACCCCGAAAAAATTAACCCCCCACCTCAACCCCTGAGGCCAGGAGGGGTAGTAACTTTGACATTTTTAATGGCAACCCATTTTTTATTGCAGATTCGAATTCCTCATGAAAAAATACGCAAGTTTTATCGGAAAAATTTCTTTCGATTCGAAACACAAGGCGCTGTAATTGAAAAAATAAAATTTTTTTTTAGATGGTAGCGTAAGAGTAGTTGTTTTATTGAATGTTTCCATCCTTGTTGTTGCAATGAGAGCTTGCGTTTAAAAAATGACACTGAACTTTCTAATTTGAATTTCTTTCTAATTGAAATTTTTATACAAAAATGTTCGATAACAACTCGCCTGATTTAAACAAAAAATGTGTACAAGCCGTCGAAATAAATCTTATTGAAAAATCTTACTGCAACGAATATTTCGAATTCAAATATACCACAGCATCTTGCAATTTTGCGTGCACTGAGCGGACCCGAGGCCTCATGATCCCTACTTTGTATCTCAGATCATCTGCAACGGTGTACACACCGCTACATGTAGGGTATCAGATACTATAAAGTGCTACGACGGTGCGCGCACTTTTCGCGGGCGGAGGCGAGCATCGATGCGTGTTAACGCGTGAGGAGACCCTAAGTCTGTACTTAGAATATATAGAGCAGGGGGTACGGCTCGCTTGCTCGAAGCAGTGTCGGAGCGGTGGTGTGCATGTGTTATACCGAAGTATTATATCGATTAACTGTTGGCAACAGAAGAGAGGCAGAGTAAAGCTTGTCGGGGAGCGCGCGGAGGGCGTAGCGTGGCTTTGGCTCCCCTATATTATTAATCTTTCCCTCTCGCGCGTGAAGCCCCTCCGGGCCCTCTACTGCTGTTGCTGGTTGCTGCTGCCACGAGGTTATACCACCGGTAAGCTTGGGAGAGCAGGGCTACGTTGCTACTGCTGGTAAACCTGCCATATATGCGTCTGTCGAGTCAGTCAGGTGTTGCGGGCAGCTTCCGTCGTTCAAAGAGAATCAAGAGTTGTGGCAAAGACTCACCCCCCTGCGTATGAACATCCACGCACACATATCTGCAAATAAGCGCTCGGTCGTTTCCTCGCGATTCCACATACACACCCCGAGGATTTACACTTAACTCCTACGCACCTGCCATGCACGTTCACCTGAAAGGGATACCCAGAACGTTACGTAACAGTACAACGTAACTACGTGTAACGAACAGCTGGAATGGACAGAATTACATATTTAATAATAATGCGAGAAATCCAAGTTTGCGAGATTTCACAAGGATTATTCCATGATGTAAATGCATCCATTAATTAATAATCCGTTATTTCATCGGTAACTTACAGAACAAGAGAAACTACATATTACAAGTGTTGATTCTATACACAGTTAAAAATGTTTGGAAAATTAATCAAGCTGTATTAGGAAGCATTAATGCATGAAGAGACACATTTAATATACAACTATAAAGCAATATTAATGTATTGTATATTAAGACCGACTTTTTAAATGTATTTAGCATACCGTTTAGGACAACAATTTTAATACAAAAATTAGGAACACTTACGCGAAAAAAGTGTAACAGTCAATGTGATAGTTATTCATGAATTCTATCGTCTGTTAACTAACATATTTGTATCTGAACATCGCGGAATTAAATTTCCTCTTCGCTTTGAATATAGTCGAAGTAGAAGTATGGTTACTAAGGTAATCTTACTTCTTTAAAATTCGTTGAAGCACTTACCATGAATATTAATGTACTTTAATGTACTTTATTCAATGAAGGTCTACTATATGTGTATGACAGAACATCTTTGAAGATAAATGAATAAACCGCTCTTTGAAGTTCTCCTCTCAATCGTATATTAAATTGCAAATAATAATTACATGATTGGTATATTAAACATAATACTCTAGGGAGATTCGGCTATTGTAACGCAGACAAATGGCGGAGTAAGGTTCTAATGGTGTGTTGGCACCTTGTAACTTTAAAAATATTTTTTACTTGAATGAAGTTACAAGTTATCTTGTGGTTCACCGGAGTTATGAAATTGGGAATATGCATCTAGTGAATATTTTTTAATATATTCGCTTTTTTGTCGCCGGGTATTGGAGGGTACTGCTTTCTAACGGTGACGTGTGGTACAACATCGAAGTTAATAGACCATGGACTTATAAAATATAGACCATAGACTTACTAAGTTTATGATAATAGACTGAAACTTGGTTGCGGCGCGTGGTATCTCGATAGAAGAAGACAGCGCAACGTAAGAAGTATTGCCATCTTTTCTGATTCGGTTAATCGAAGAGAGACACCAACTCCACTTTCCGTAGCGCTGTCTCCTTTTTCGATGAGGCTGTGTTGAAAGCATTGTATCTATTCTCTATACGCGTGACCTTGGTTCCGAGATCGACAGGCGGCGTTCACGATGGCAAGTTTTGGTATTATATCGTCTGTTGGTGAAAGTGAGATAGAAATAATCTATTTCTTCCGCTAGTGATCTGTTTTACATATTCTATAAAATCAGACTATTATTATTGCGAGTACTCATTTTTGTATCACATTCTATCATGGATTTGCTACTCATAAAAAAAAGAAATATTTCATTGTTCCTTCATCATTGAATGAAAAATCAAAACTCTCGTCATCCATGCTATCCAAAGTGCCAAAAGTACAAAACTGGACACAAGCGACGCCACTTGGCTTCGTTCCATAGACTAATTGTAAGATGTAGTAACATGCGTCACCACTCTTCACCACTTTCATGTTCGAGCCTAACCCCGAATTTTTTTCCCGAAACTTCAACTCAAATTGTTTACTTCACTACAAGTGATACCGATGATGGGCAATATTATGCGATATAATAGAAGTGAGAACAAGTAATACATTTGAATGAAAAGTAAGTTATAAGTGGATAATAATATATGATGATGTTTGGTTGCCTGAGAGTTCGAAATACTTTTGTTACGCGCGTATAATCTCAAAGAAGCAAAAATATATAAATCTAAAAAAAAGAAGAGGTGTCGGTGGGACACCCGGTTGGAACGAAGTTCCTTTCACTATATATTATGTATTAAATAAGAGGCACAATTAAATAAATTAACAGCGTTGGAGAGTAATTAAATGAAAAAATAAAATAAATGAAGGAATGGTAATAAAATTGTAATTAATATATTTTTTAGGAATAAACTTTTTATTACGAATTATTGTACAAAAGTATATAAACTAAATATAAACTTAATCTGTACCGTCAATCGCAGTAATGATTGGTTTGTGATAACTAAAATAGGACACATATGTTTGCGATTGAATGAAAAAACTGCATCGATAGTAGTATTGTATCTTGTTGTAGATTCTGCTGGTTCATTGTTAATTCTCGGGAGATCTAAAAATAACTATACAAAAAAATATCGAACAAATATAAATCATATTTCACAGAGAATATACAGTAGAAAGATAAATAAATTACTTACGCATCTGAATGATGTTTTGCTAGCAAGGTATTTAATTGAATACTTCGATTTTTTAATTTTCTTTTCCGTCGATATTCCTTCATATATTCAGTACGACTTGTAGTCGAGATGCTATAATATCAACATAAAATAAAACAATAAAATAAAATAATTAAAAAAATATTAATAAATATATATCAGCTAATAATGATGATAATCTTTAATAAATAAAATTAATAAGCGGTAAATGTAAATATTTATAATGTGATATGTTACCTTGGAAGATGGTCTGTATTTTGCTGCTGTAATTCAATGTTTTGTTTCTTTATTGTTATATCGTGTAATGTTTGTTGTGCATCAGTTGTAGGTTTTTTAATTTCTTCATTAGATCTTTGTCGAAGATGGTCAGTATTTTTCAGCTGTATTTCAATTAGTTTATTTTTGTTTTTTTTGTCACGATATTCTTTAGATCTTTGCTTATGCGTTTTAGGTTTTTTAATTTCTTCTAATTTTTCTCTCTCACGACATTCATCAGATCTTTGTGCACTGATGTTTTGTACTCTTATATCCTGTATTTTTTTTCTCTCACGATATTCTTTACATGTTTGCGCATTTGTTTTTTTTTGTATCTTGTAGCTTGTATCTGAGTAGTCGATGCTTTTGTTGATTCGCTATTAAAATAAAATATGTATATGTATATATAAATATATATATGAGGATATGATATGTATATAAATATGTATATGTATATGTGTATTTTGTTGTCTGTTTGTGGAAAATTTATAGTTAATGTATTGCTTATTAATTTAATTAAATATCGAGTTTAGTAATTATTGCCTAATTTCAGCTTTTTAACTATAATTCACTTAATTTTCATTGCACACAAATGCGTTTTGTTTTCAATTTGAAGAATATTATGGAAAAAGTAGAAAAACTATACAACAAATTTTTTTTCAACGATTTTTCTTCAATTTTTCGAATTTTCTGGTAAATTGACTTTAAATTGACATTTTTCCAACTTTTTTCTACTATTTACTCACATTTATGACTAAATACAGCTTTTGGTAAATAAAAAAGTTAAAATTTGGGAAAAGCCACAAAACGGCATAATTACCGTAGATCTAATTATTTTTTTAGGTCTTTACCTATAGGCTTGCCCATCATGAAAAAATATGGAAAATTTTTGTTTTTTATCCAAGAATTTACTGTAAAATTTAAAACCGAAAAAAAAAGTCCTTTTTGAAAAATCACTATTTTGCTATCTGTGACCAAACTAATGACGAAAAAAATCTAAAAATTTCTGTAGTGTTTTTTTATATTGCCCTACAACATACTAAAGGGAAAAAAAAATACGAGGGAAAAAACAGGTAATTTTCACTAAGATTGCCCCATGTAGAGGTTATGACGCGCACGGCTTGTTAAACTTTGAATAGTGAAGATAGGTTAGGACGCGCACGGCCTTGTAAACACATGTAGTATTTCTCATTATTGAAGAACAGAGTATAATGCCTGCAGTATAACACTGGTACTTACCTGACTCCATCATCACTATCCTCAACTATCATCACTGAATCACGTTCACAATTCATTGTTCATTATTTATTAATAACAATAACTACATACGCACACAAGAATACAACTGACGCGCACGCCGCTTGGCTTTCAGACTGCAGTAATATACCTATACATAACGCGCACGCCGCGTGGCTTGTATAGCAGAGTACCGTACGCAGCTGCCTGTCCCCACTCCGAGCGCTGAGAGAGAGAGAGAGAGAGAGAGAGAGAGAGAGAGAGAGAGAGAGAGAGAGAGCAATAGGCATAGTATAGCCGTATACGCTACTGCGGTCCGCTCCTCTCCAAGCAGTGGAGAGAAAGAGAGAGCGTGCTAACGTACTATAGCAAAAAAGTGTCGTTTTGCTATAGTCCAAATGTTACACTTTTTCTCGGTCGAGCCCCCATCCTGCCAAGCGTATACCGTGCGATAAGGAACTTCGTTCCAAAAATCTGGTGTTGAAATTTAGCAAAATATATGTCTTGTTAGTACAGTATGCATGACGAATTTGGTCATCATCCGCAGTCTCTTTCAACAGTTATCGTGTTATTGGACGACACACACACTTCGACGGACAGACATTCAGGCAACCTGACAGAGAAACAGCCAGACAAGAAAGAATGAATAACTTTTTCGTACTCTAAGTAACTTAAAACATGTATTCACTAACACACGTATTGCAATACTTTTTCTCCTATCATACTTCGCATGCGATGAAATAGTGAGCAGTAATTGCGATAACAATTTCTAACATATTCTGTGCCGAGAATTAGTTACAGAAACCAAATCGAAAAATTGTTGAAAACTATTATCGATTGGTTACCAAAAATTAGTGCACAAAAATAGATACCCACTATAAACAGATTATCTTCAATTATCAAAGCATATCGCTCAATATTTGTGGATACTCGTGATTGTAAATACGTAACCTAATTTTACATCAAAGACCGTGGTCGGAATCCATTCATTAGTTTTCTCAAATACATTTTTCTTTCGGTGCATCATAGGAGTATTTCGATTTTTTTGTGTGCGCTGTACATTGTCATTCGTAATATATTTCCTTCAAACGTACAACGTTTGAGACACATCGAAAGAAGGTGTCAGATAAATTGTTAAATTTTCACACTGGATATCCTTTTAACATAGTTTTTTAAACAAGGATCTTAAGTAGAACCTTCCACATTGCTTCCTCATTATTTTCCACCTTTTACAGTCACTAAAATGAGAAAGTATATTAATTTGGTGCCTGTATAGAGGAAGTTGTGCGAAAGGTGGAAAATAATGAAGCAATCTGCGATATTCTACTTTGCATCCTTGTTTATAACAAATTAATTAAAAAATGTGAAGTGTTCCAAAACCTTATTGCTTTAATATAGTTTAACGATAATTGTAGCCAATAACGGAAACTTACAGTATAAAGGGTTCGACAAATCTGAGATCAATTTCTCGTCATATCTTACAGGTTTTTTTATCTTTGCAAGCCACGGCAATTGCGAATATACAATTTCAATGTTCTACAAGATTCGAACGCATTTGTCGATTTTCACAAAATTTGCTCGTTATGACGTACGTGTCTGAACTTCTCGTTTTGTCAAATGCACCGCTGAATATCAATTCGTTTCTGTAGAAAATTTGAGTACAACTTGTATAAGTTTTCGTAATTTAGAGCGACGTGAATTCATCAACAAATTCAATATCCTATAGAATTCGAACCTCTGTATAAGTTCGGCTCAAAATTAATACCAATTGACCTTGAACATTACTTTATTTGTAAAGAATTATTCAGGTCAATAGCTAATGATTTGCGGATGCTAGAGCATTAGTAAACATTTTCACAAAATTCAGAACGTCGTAGATTCTCAATGTATGCATAAATATCGACAAAAATTTCATACTGAACATAAGGACGCGTCTGTTTAACTTTTCGAGTCATTTTTGAGATACAGACGTCTAAATTTGGCTAGTTCTTAACTCACACATAGCGCGCGTGCACACGTACATCCGGTCATTTTTGTGTCCAGAGTTGAAAATCTCGAAAAATAGTTTTCATGAAAATAAAGCGTCCTTTATGAAGAATCAATTTAGCGTTCAATCTTGGATTTAGCTTAATCACTGGACCTTTTTAATATACCGGTTCTACGCGATTTGTATTCTGGCAATTTGCCATACATACTTTGCAAGGAAGGGCGATTCATCCCTATAGCCGGCTATCGGCAATCACAATGACCGCAATGATCAATATTACTTCTTCGATGAGGAAGCTTTGTTTTCTATGCTTTTGTTTGAAATACATTTCAATGTCAGGCTAAACAAAAAGGTCCATAACGTCGAGAAAAGTGGCTTTAAAAAAGTCATCGCGCGCGCACGTGCGTGCGTGCGTGCGTGTGCGTGTGCGTATCAGATCAAATACTTATCAAAAACGTAGTATCATCATGTAACTCGCCAAGAGTTACATTAAATGGCAATAAATTAGATTCAAAATAGATCCCAAAACATAGCTACTAAGAAAAGAACTGAACGAAGAGCGAACCGATCGGTTAGGAAAAAAGGATAAGGAGGAGGAAGGAAGAATTGAAAGGGAGGTAATTGAAGATGAAAAGTCAGGGAACAGGCTTAAAATGCTTGAGCTCGTCGATACTGAGAGAAAAAAGACTTCGAACCACCGCAGCCAACATTAGAAAATAAAGGAGTTAACGTCACTATAGGAATTGAACATAAACGAGTTCAAACAAAATAAGATGAGGGAATCCGAAAGGAGAAATTTGAAGATAAAGAGGTGGAAAATATGCTTGCTGCGCCGCACTTCCCTGATACAAATGGAGAAAAAAATATTCCGAAGCTCCTCAGCCAAAAATGAAGAAAAAAAGGAGTTCAAATGACTAACTGTGACAACCCCCTTCAAGTTATGCATACTAAAAAATAATTTTCAAATTCAGAAGCTCTTATAAACGCAAAAAAACACACGCAACAGTTCACGTTAAACGAAATAAGCAACGACAACGAACTTAACAAATTCTGAGTAATAAACTGCCCAGTTGTCTCTTGGACAGAAGTGAACAGATATTTACAGTAATATGTGCACATGAAAATGTAAGCTCTGCAATTCTAAATGATTCGAAATTAAAAAATGCATGCATAGCCTACTGTAATCGTATTTTATTTGCTTAAATATTGTGAGCAAAGTAATAAAAGTTCATTAATAAAAATATTATGTTTTTTTATTAAACAGGATATAATTGAGATCACCCACGTTCACCGAGATCATCATAAGATATTTTTGATTATCAACTGGGATACACTTAGGTAAATCAGCTATCGCGCTGGCCCATCGCTCTTATCATCGGTATGTTAATTAGTTTCACAGTTAATGTGGAACGTTTTATTGAAATATGTAAATACTAGCTGTCTTACCCGGCGTTGCCCGGGTACACAAACAAATAGATAAGACCTAAGCAAGGTCACTCCATATATCTCACACCTTAAAACCACCCTGACAAAATACCCTTTATCATACCACTAAAAATAATGTGGCTTTTAATAACATTTTTAAAATCCAATTTAGCTGTTATACACAAAGTAAAGTGTGGCGCTCATTTTGCAAATTATCAAATCGCTCAGCGCTCTTTGTTACGCTCGCTTCAATATAAACTCTCTTCATATGTATGAGAGTTTTCGAGTGTATTGAGCTGTTGGTTGAGTGAGATTATCATCAGAAGATAATTGCGAGCTCTGATTATAATTTATAGCTGATTTCCTGGCGCTGCCCGAGTGTCACATCATATACGGAATAACAGCTGAATCGGTGTTTAAAAAAGTTGAAAAAAACCACATTACTTTCAGTGCGGGATAAAGATAGTTTTCGTTGGGAGTGGTTATATGGGGTGAGATATATAGAGTGAGTGAGTTTCTATTTTGTTTGTGAAGCTTTGTTTAAATCGGTTAAGGCAGAAAAAATAACTACTTCTAGGGGATAAAGGTGCGATTTTAAGGGGTGAGCTATATTTATACAGTGACCTTCCATTAGAACTTATCAAAATTTGTGTAAAGTTTGGTTGAAATCAGTCAAGGGGTGTGGATTTTTAAACTAAATCTTTTTTTAGGGGTTTAAGTGGGTGGATATGTATACAATACGACCTTTGTCGTACCCGTCTTAGACCCGCTATAATATTTGTGTAAGGTTTGGTTGCAATCAGTTGATTCGCGTGAATATTTTTGGAGAATCTTTTTTTAGGGGGTGAATAGGGTAGGGTTTAGGGGTGAGATATATCCAGTGACCTTCCGTAGGTTCTAAGCAATATTTGTGCTTGGCTTGGTTGTAATCAGTGAAGGCGTGTGGATTTTATTGAGAATTTATTTTTAGGGGATTAAGGGGGTGGTTTTCAGGGGTGAGATGTATATAGTCGCCTTCCTTTGGTCTTCAACAATATTTGTGTAAGGTTTGATTAAAATAAGTTGATTCGCGTGAATATTTTTTTAAAATCTTTTTTTAGGTAGTTAAGAGGGTGGGCTTTAGGGGTGAGATATACCCAGTGACCTTCCTTAGGCTCTTAACAATATTTGTGTTTGGTTTGGTTGTAATCGGTGAAGGCGTGTGGATTTTATTAAGAATTTTTTTTTAAGGGATGAAGGGGGTGGTTTTCAGGGGTAAGATATATACAGTTGCCTTTCTTTGGTCTTCAGCAATATTGGTATAAAGTTTGGCTGAAATCGGTGAACGCGTGTAGCTTTGTATAGCCGGACAGACAGACAAACAGACAGACAAACATTCATTTTTATATATAAGATTTTTTAGAGGGTGAAGACGGTGGGGTTTAGGGGTGAGATATATCCAGTGACCTTCCTTAGGCTCTTAACAATATTTGTGCTTGGCTTGGTTGTAATCGGTGAAGGCGTGTGGATTTTATTAAGAATTTATTTTTAGGAGATTAAGAGGGTGGTTCTCAGGGGTGAGATACATACAGTCGCCTTCCTTTGGTCTTCAACAATATTTGTGTAAGGTTTGGTTGAAATCAGTTGATTCGCGTGAATATTTTTGAAGAATCTTGTTTTAGGGGATGAAGGGGGTGGTTTTAAGGGGTGAGATATATCCAGTGACCTCCCGTAGGCTCTTAACAATATTTGTGCCTGGTTTAGTTGTAATCGGTGAAGGCGTGTGGATTTTATTAAGAATTTTTTTGAGGGGATGAAGGGGGTGGTTTTCAGGGGTGAGATGTATTCAGTGACCTTCCGCAGACTCTTAACAATATTTATGCTTGGTTTGGTTGTAATCGGTAAAGGCGTGTGGATTTTATTAAGAATTCATTTTTAGGGGATGAAGGGGGTGGTTTTCAGGGGTGAGATACATACAGTAGCCTTCCTTTGGTCTTCAACAATATTTGTGTAAGGTTTGGTTGAAATCAGTTGATTCGCGTGAATATTTTTGAAGAATCTTTTTTTAGGGGGTGAAGAGGGTGGGGTTTAGGGGTGAGATGTATCCAGTGACCTTCCTTGGGCTCTTAACAATATTTGTGCTTGGTTTGTTTGTAATCGGTGAAGGCGAATATATAGAATATATAGAATTAAAAAAAAACCATTAAAACACTTTCGACAGTTTCTAACTCTTTTACACCCCCTTAGGGGTGGAATTTCTAAAAATCCTAAAATCGGTTTCTAAACATTTGTATGAGTAACATTTGCAAGCAAAAACCAAGGCGATATCTCATCGTGCCTAAGAGAAATACGTAAAAACATATTTAACTCTTTTACACCCCCTTAGGGGTGGAATTTCTAAAAATCCTGAAATTAGTTTTTAAACATTTGTATGAGTAACATTTGCAAGCGAAAACCAAGGCGATATCTCATTGTGCCTAAGAGATATTGAGAAATACGTAAAAACATATTTAACCCTTTTACACCCTCTTAAGGGTTAAATTTTAAAAAATCCTGCAATTTGGTTTTGAACATTTGTACGAGTAACATTTGCAAGCAAAAACCAAGGTGATGTCTCATCGTGCCTAAGAGATATTGAGAAATACGTAAAAAACATATTTAACCCTTTTACACCCCCTTAGGGGTGGAATTTCTAAAAATCCTAAAATCGGTTTCTAAACATTTGTATGAGTAACATGTGCAAGCAAAAACCAAGGCGATATCTCATCGTGCCTAAGAGAAATACGTAAAAACATATTTAACTCTTTTACACCCCCTCAGGGGTGGAATTTCTGAAAATCCTGAAATTAGTTTTTGAACATTTGTATGAGTAACATTTGCAAGCAGAAACCAAGGCGATATCTCATCGTGCCTAAGAGATATTGAGAAATACGCAAAAATATATTTAACCCTTTTACACCCCCTTAGGGGTGGAATTTCTAAAAATCCTGAAATCTGTTTTTAAACATTTGTATGAGTAACATTTGCAAACAAAAACCAAGGCGATATCTCATCGTGCCTAAGAGATATTGAGAAATACGCAAAAATATATTTAACTCTTTTACACCCCCTTAGGGGTAGAATTTCTAAAAATCCTGAAATCTGTTTTTAAACATTTGTATGAGTAACATTTGCAAGTAAGAACCAAGGCGATATCTCATCGTGCCTAAGAGATATTAAGAAATACGTAAAAACATATTTAACCCTTTTACACCCCCTTAAAGGTGGAATTTGCGGAAATCCTGAAATTTGTTTTTAAACATTTGTATGAGTAACATTTGCAAGCAAAAACCAAGGCGATATCTCATCGTGCCTAAGAGAAATACGTAAAAACATATTTATCCCTTTTACACCCCCTTAGGGGTGGAATTTCTAAAAATCCTTAAATTGGTTTTTAAACATTTGTATGAGTAACATTTGTAAGCAAATACCAAGGCGATATCTCATCGTGCCTAAGAGATATTGAGAAATACGTAAAAACATATTTAACCCTTTTATACCCCCTTAGGGGTAGAATTTCTAAAAATCCTAAAATCGGTTTCTAAACATTTGTATGAGTAACATTTGCAAGCAAAAACCAAGACGATATCTCATCGTGCCTGAGAGAAATACGTAAAAATATATTTAACCCTTTTTCACCCCCTTAATCGTGGAATTTCTAAAAATCCTGAAATTGGTTTTTGAACATTTGTACGAGTAACATTTGCAAGCAAAAACCAAGGTGATGTCTCATCGTGCCTAAGAGATATTGAGAAATACGTAAAAAACATATTTAACCCTTTTACACCCCCTTAGGGGTGGAATTTCTAAAAATCCTAAAATCGGTTTCTAAACATTTGTATGAGTTACATTTGCAAGCGAAAACCAAGGCGATATCTCATCGTGCCTAAGAGATATGGAGAAACACGTAAAAACATATTTATCCCTTTTACACCCCCTTAGGGGTGGAATTTCTAAAAATCCTAAAATTGGTTTCTAAACATTTGTATGAGTAACATTTGCAAGCAAAAACCAAGGCGATATCTCATCGTGCCTAAGAGAAATACGTAAAAACATATTTAACTCTTTTACACCCCCTTAGGGGTGGAATTTCTAAAAATCCTGAAATTAGTTTTTAAACATTTGTATGAGTAACATTTGCAAGCGAAAACCAAGGCGATATCTCATTGTGCCTAAGAGATATTGAGAAATACGTAAAAACATATTTAACCCTTTTACACCCCCTTAGGGGTAGAATTTCTAAAAATCCTGAAATTTGTTTTTGAACATTTGTATGAGTAACATTTGCAAACAAAAACCAAGGCGATATCTCATCGTGCCTAAGAGATATGGAGAAATACGTAAAAACATATTTAACCCCTTTACACCCCCTTAGGGGTGGAATTTCTAAAAATCCAGAAATTAGTTTCTCAACATTTGTATGAGTAAAATTTGCAAGCAGAAACCAAGGCGATATCTCATCGTGCCTAAGAGATATTGAGAAATACGTAAAAACATATTTCACCCTTTTACACCCCCTTAGGGGTGAAATTTCGAAAATTCCCTTCTTAGTGAGCATCTGTGACACGAAGGGAATATATCCCTAGAATTTCAAGTTTCTAGGCGCAGGGGTTTGGGCTGGGCGTTGATGAGTGAGTCAGTCAGTCAGTCAGGACTTTTCTTTTTATATATATAGATGTAAAGCTTTTATCGGACAAAGCATGGATCATGAAATCGGTTGAATCGACATTCAAAATCAATACGCCTAATTATACTTGCGCGGGATACGCACGATATCTCTTCAACGTTATTCTATCTGCTTGTGTCATTAACCAGCGAAGAATTATTAATCACCACGTCGAAACTCACAGCTTTACCTTTATACGGCCTTTTAATTTCGAGCCATGCCTAAAGCCTGTCACGTTTGAGGACTCGACCGTCAAGGATTCGATTTGCCGATTGCCAAGCCATATTTGACAACGATATTTGTTGTCAATTCTTCATATACTTGTCTAACAGGAGATTTTTCTCAAGTCTGAGAACAATTAAACTAAAACTTACTTTTTATAAAAACTTTCAGGATAAAAGTATTTGAGGGTTTTCATATCCAATCAGACTTCTTATTTTGGCAGTGAATATTTTGTAACATCTAAAGGCTGTGTTCCGTAACTGTCGTTCTTTCTTATAATCTTACAATTCTGTTTAAATCGATCTCTAGCTTGATGAACGCAATATTGTAACACCCTTGTGGAGCTCTGTAGACTACGCTTGAGAGACGCTGCATAATCTCAGACTCTTCTCTATCAAAAATCGCTGACATAATATGCAAATCTGTAGATCTCTCGATGACGTTCATCACAGTATCTATGGGATTGTGCCTTTCTGCACTAACGATTGCAGAATGGAGGCACAATAATGACATATGATTATTGATACAGTAGAGGAACTGTTTGGGAGAGTGGCTCTGAATTACATTTTACGGTGGCTTCTAATAATGCAAAGAGGAATGGAGCGAAGGGACGTAAATACCTAAAGAAAGGATACGATGGAATATCCCTGTGACAAAAAAAAACATATTACAATCCCATATGATATAAGTATCCTTAAGATAGATTGACGAAAATGCTCGGTAGAAATAAAAAAGTGATGAATTACTGTTTTTGATTGTTGCGTTGATAACAAAAAATCACTTTGCACTGACGCATGCGGAATCTACGCAAAGCCTATACAAGCTATCTGTTATGGAGTGTTTTTCGTCCTAAGACGGTTGACTTGAGATTAAAGCCGGATGCACACCAAAGCGGCGCGCTGCGACGCGCAGAGCAGCGCAGAGCCGCGCGCCGCTTTGGTGTGCATCGGGCTTAAATCTTCAAACGTACTTTTTCTGGGGGTCCCTCCATACGCACTTAATATCTGTACATGACACCGCGTTTAAATCCTGCAAATCATTTCTAATATATAACACATATTTTGCTTTGATTAATGATACTCAAATTTCGTTAATATAAAAATTTTCAATTAAATGCTAATGCTCAAGAGATCTTAATAACAATAATAATGTGACACCTACTTGTTACAGTTCAGTAGCACAGCGAGAACGTGTTTATTTTTTTTTACGGGTAGTGACACCTGTTTTACAGGAATAGCCCATTTCGCGAATATCTTCTTCTAAATTTATTCATCCTTCGATTGCGTGTGGAGAATCTCTTAGTTTTGATGTTTGGAGACAGAAAAGGACGATTTTATAATTTTCGTGCTCCTCGGAGCTTCGAATGCATATGATGAAATGTCCCGAGTTCAACACATTTTCGCCTTCCACGTAATTTCTACTTATAAAGGGTGATTTTTTTGAGGTTAGGATTTTCATGCATTAGTATTTGACAGATCACGCGGGATTTCAGACAAGGTGTCAAAGAGAAAGATGCTCAGTATGCTTTGACATTTCATAATGAATAGACTTACTAACGAGCAACGCTTGCAAATAATTGAATTTTATTACAAAAATCAGTGTTCGGTTCGAAAAGTGTTTCGCGATTTACGTCCGATTTATGGTCTACATAATCGACCAAGTGAGCAAACAATTAATGCGATTGTGACCAAGTTTCGCACTCAGTTTACTTTATTGGACATTAAACCAACCACACGAATGCGTACAGTGCGTACAGAAGAGAATATTGCGTCTGTTTCTGAGAGTGTTGCTGAAGACCGTGAAATGTCGATTCGTCGCCGTTCGCAGCAATTGGGTTTGTGTTATTCGACGACATGGAAGATTTTACGCAAAGATCTTGGTGTAAAACCGTATAAAATACAGCTCCTGCAACAACTGAAGCCGAACGATCTGCCACAACGTCGAATTTTCAGTGAATGGGCCCTAGAAAAGTTGGCAGAAAATCCGCTTTTTTATCGACAAATTTTGTTCAGCGATGAGGCTCATTTCTGGTTGAATGGCTACGTAAATAGGCAAAATTGCCGCATTTGGAGTGAAGAGCAACCAGAAGCCGTTCAAGAACTGCCCATGCATCCCGAAAAATGCACTGTTTGGTGTGGTTTGTACGCTGGTGGAATCATTGGACCGTATTTTTTCAAAGATGCTGTTGGACGCAACGTTACGGTGAATGGCGATCGCTATCGTTCGATGCTAACAAACTTTTTGTTGCCAAAAATGGAAGAACTGAACTTAGTTGACATGTGGTTTCAACAAGATGGCGCTACATGCCACACAGCTCGCGATTCTATGGCCATTTTGAGCGAAAACTTCGGAGAACAATTCATCTCAAGAAATGGCCCGGTAAGTTGGCCACCAAGATCATGCGATTTGACGCCTTTAGACTATTTTTTGTGGGGCTACGTCAAGTCTAAAGTCTACAGAAATAAGCCAGCAACTATTCCAGTTTTGGAAGACAACATTTCCGAAGAAATTCGGGCTATTCCGGCCGAAATGCTCGAAAAAGTTGCCCAAAATTGGACTTTCCGAATGGACCACCTAAGACGCAGCCGCGGTCAACATTTAAATGAAATTATCTTCAAAAAGTAAATGTCATGGACCAATCTAACGTTTCAAATAAAGAACCGATGAGATTTTGCAAATTTTATGCGTTTTTTTTTAAAAAAAAGTTCTCAAGCTCTTAAAAAATCACCCTTTACAACAGTACAATTGGCAAATGTGCATACCTTTCCAATTCTTAACTTCATTATTTACTAGTCGCTAGTTATCAAATTTCAGAAACGTGGTTTAGAAAAAATTTCCGGACATGTGCGTGTGCGTGTGCGTGCATGTGTGCGACCGTGTGTGTATGTGTGTCCTGGCTTTTAAAAATTCAAACTGTTATTTCTCGAGAACGTCTCGACCGCTCATGCTTAGATTTGGTACATGAGTAGGGTGTCACATCCCCATTTTTTCGGTGCAAACTCCGCAAGAGATTTAAACATTTTTTTTATATTATGACATTTTGAATTTTTTAATAAAAGAACGCGCAAGCTAAAATTTTCGTAAATTGAGAGCTATCGACTTAATTAGTTCTTTATAATTGCAAATACCTTCTAGGTGGTTTGCTATTGAATTAGGCCGATATCGTAAAAGAGATTTGAATTTTAAGGGACTTTTTAAAAAAATTAGCGTTATCGCACTAACAACTCGTATCGTAAAATTTGAGTTAGCAAGCCAAAAGTTTCTACATAAATGAAGTAATATTCAATTATGTTTGGTTGATTCGTAGAAATCTCTAAAGTGGTTCAGATTTTACGGATTTTTAATTTTTCAATATGTCACTGATCGGATTTTAAAAAATATCAAGACAACGAACAAAAAATGTTTGCACATACCTAATATATAACAGCGTTAAAGGGTGTTTGGTACAAAATTTGGTCCAAATCGATAAAGGGGTTCGAATGTTGCATTAGATGGAGAAATAATTTTAGAAGGGGTTTCTTTTGTTTAAATATAAAATGATATTTTATATTATTTTTTTTATGAGGAAGCCAAAATCTATTTTACAGATTTTTTTTACAGTATTTAGATATGTCTACTTCAAACAATTGTATAATTAATGACTGAATCTAATGATAACGGCAAAGCGTAAGAGGATTTTATCGCATTTTAATTTAATTTTAATTTTATAAGTTTGTCAATTTGGTACTTGATAGTGTTTCGATCTATAACTGTTCTCATTTTCGCAGTCTGGTATTTTAAAACGTAGTTTGATGATTAACGCGAGATGCCTTATAATTGAAGACACGTGCACAACTGCTCAAATAATTTCGAAATATCAATACCATATATGTATGTCGAAATATCAATACCATATATGTATGTCGAAATATCAATCCATATATGTATGTCGAAATATCAATACCATATATGTATGTCGAAATATCAATACCATATATGTATGTCGAAATATCAATACCATGGTATGTATGTCGTTAAAAATTAAGGGAGTGTCGATAAATTGTTATTTGTAAATTCAGCTGATTAATTCGATAAGTTCAATGATAAAAATATTAATCTTGCTCTTTACAAATGAGAATTTTTCAATTGACTTGTTAGGGAACTCCTTGTTACACACGTGCGGTAATGTATTTTAAAACGCTGTAAGCTTTCGTTACCACTTTCAATGTTCGTTTAAACATATTGATTCAATTATTTTAGAGCACTTTGATTTTTTTTATTTCTTGATCACTCGAATTTCGTTAAAGTACTCGGAGCGCGAAGATGCGTTTTTTGTTCAAGCCAATTCTCGTGACTTTCGATAATAATTTCTTGTACAAAATTCCGGTGATGTAACTTTTCTAAGTGTGACACTTCATCAAGATGATTAACATGAGAAGTGCGGTCGGGATTTTTTTTCCATATGACCCTGTATAAATATTTCATTTTTTGAAGTAATAATTAATCATTAAATGGTCTGTAAACCCAGCCTGAAATTGTTTAACATGATATTATGCATTGGAAATGTAGTTTATCACAACATTATTTTTTTCCGATGGTCATGGTCGCTGAACTGTGAAGTTGTGACACCCGTTTGACGATTGAAATAACTAAGCAGCATCTTACACACGTCGAAAAACGAGACTCTGGCTGCATTTTGCAAGTGTTACTGATAGATGGATTAGGACTTTCAAAACAATAAACGCATTGCTTAGTCCTTCGTAGACGTTAGAATTCTGGAAGATAGAGCCGGGAACAGGCAGTTTAGCTCGATAGTTGAAAGTTTACGAAAGTTGGAGCAATTACACTAATTTTCCGAAAAATTGAAGAATTCCGTGAAATTGAAGATCTTATAAAATTTGAATGCTCAAATCGATTCTCTTTAAAGATGCCATAAATTTCAGATTTTACAGTTTAATATCTCATGAAACTGGTCGATAACCTTAAGGTGTCCCTTTAGCCCCGATCTCCCATATGAGGGGCCACGATAGGAAATATTTGCACGTGTCGAGAAGATTAACGTACAAGTAAGTGTAAGTTGTGGAAGCTAGTCACTGTATAGCTTCCATACGTGTCGTAAGAGGGTGCAAGTAAAACACGCATATATAACTACGTGACTGACCATTTTCTCCGATAATAGTGGACCAACTGCCAGGCGCTCAGCCGGTTGCACACCTGGGAACGCCGTTTAATAATTCCGAGAATCGCGCGGATAGTTGGCGGCTGCTGCTGGTACTACGCGCTGCTGCTAGACCGGTGGGGTATGATTGATGTAATTTTGAAATATGAATCTTTGGAATTCGCTCGTCCCGCCGATTCCTGTTTCGCAACTCGCAGATACGTGCGTATACATATCAAAAATATATGTGTTCAATCCGCGAAGAGATGAAATGGTAAGGAATGGTAGTATCTCTTCCGTGAAAACCGGAAGAGATGAAATGGTAGGGAAGATGCGACACTCGCATATTTCTTGAGGATGTTTAGCAGCTACGTCATGTTCAAATGACGGTTCGTTCACTAACACGTTGAGATAGATTAATGCAAAAGTTGTAGACCCAATGTAAAATGATTCTACTAAAAAATCGGAAGAGCATCAGATATATAAATTTATTAATTAAAGATAAGTTATTGAAAGTTTCTGATTTGATTAGCTGTCAAACGCTGTCGATTGAAGTATGCCTGTCACACACTGCATTCTGTGTGACTTTGGACGATTTTTTTTCATGATCGCAGTGGAATTTTTACACTCTGATGTACAAGTGTATTTAAAAACAGTGTATTTAAGATAAAAAATTACTTAATGACGGCATAATATAATCATGATATGAAAAACGAGCCTTGGAGTTTGTCTCGAGGTGAAAACTGTTCGTGTATTATTCAAAGATAATGGTGTTGTTAAAAAAATAATCCTTTTGTATTTCGGTGTTGGTTTTCTTCCTAAATGAGAAGTTCTGATGGGAATGTTAACCTTATAAAGTATGCCAGATGGCAAAGCAGGCGTATAATATAGATTAATATACATAAATCAGATTCGTAAGCATCGACTTTTCTAATTTACTCAGCTTCGGGAACTCAAAAGTTTGATAATATACGCTAAGATCTACAGGACCATTTGACAACTTGTCATAGGTTATGGTTTCTCTGGACCATATAATAGACTTAGACTCATTTACATTTCAAGCTCTCAAAAATATTATTTTACGTCTTAAACTTCTAAGTATAAGATTTGATTTCAATACCATTCATAAATACGTACAATAAGGCGATGCAAGTGTACCTATAGTATCGCTGTAGGAGAGAATAAGATAAAAAACAGTATATCGCGCTCATCCTTCTCAGCTACTGTCTTTACTTTAGTTCATAGAAAACGGTAACTAATACTTATACACAGTTCCGCTGACGGATTTTCGCCCGAATTCCATAACCGCATATACTCATTTTCTCTAGTATTCATGGTTGACTCTAAATGAGAAATAATGTGCTCCAAGCGTTGACGTACTTATATTTTGTGTATAGTTAATGCATAAAAGATTGAAAGTATACAGCAGAAGGTGACGTAATTTGAAGTAAATTTTGATTCCTTGTACAGAAATGTTTACTTTAAAAAAAATGCGTGAGACTCTCGCGCGTTAGAAGTGAAACTTTTTAGGTTCTAGAAACAGTTGATTTTATGCATTGATCTCTTTGCATTTGTTGACGATTTTATTATTTCAGGATTAGGAAATGGTTATGTGAAATTCAATTGAAGAAAATCTCTCTTGATTAAATGAAATATTACTTTTATTCATCAATTTCCATTAATTCATACTCTAAGAAAGGAATTATGGGTTTATGATAGCTGAAATATGATTTTGTCAGTGGTTAATTTGAACTTGAATTTTTCATCCGAAAATCTTATCAATGGTTGAGCTTCGTCTGAGTTGAAGTTGATGTTGCAATCATCACTCATAATTATTGGCATTTTGTCCAGATCTTTTTCTAACAATCCTAAGCCAGTGTAAGCCAATAAGATTTCATGAATGAGTTCAATGGTATCATTAACTCTTACATTGTTTGGTATGTAGCTGGCCACTATCATAATTATCTGACCACTTTCCAATTGACATTTCGCTGCACAAACGTCACCAATTCCCGTACTCAGTAAGCTCAGTGCATTGGCTCGATTTACATTTATATTCATGTTAGGAGTCACAATATTCACCCTATCATTGGCGTTTCTGTAGATAGATACTCCTCCAGCTCTGACATTTGGACGTTTTAATTGCACAACGAAATTAAAGTTAGGGACGTCCAGCCTCTCGTCATTATGTAACCAGGTTTCTGCTAGCAGTAAGAAGTCGTTTTTTTTTTTTTTTTTTTTTTTTTTTTCTTACAGACATGAGTGATTCATTATAATCTGTTATTTTAAATAACAATAAATAATTGTGTGGACCGTCGATTCTATATAAATCAAAGTAGTCATCCAGTGATGCCCTATTCTTTGGTTTTCGTTCTCGTGACTTGGTGTGGTTTATTCGAAACGATTTCGTAGGTCCAGAGGCTTGAACATTTTCAGTTTTTTTACCACTAAGTTTCTATTAAGTAAGTTTCTCGCCAGCTCATAAGGATGGGTTTCGAGTCTTGTTTCATAATTTTCACTAAATCTTTTGATCACTTCGTATACTGTCTCTACCTGGAGATCTCGGTGGATTGCCCTATTTGTCACATACCATGGAGCGTCGAGGATGAGTCTGAGCGTTTTGGATTGAAATCTTTGAATAATTTCAAGGTTGGACTTGCAGGCGGTTCCCCACAGCTATATTGCATAGGTCCACACTGGCCTCAGAATGACTTTGTAGATGATTAGTTTATTGTACAGAGAAAGTTGGGATTTCCTGCCGACCAGCCAATACATTCTGCGCAATTTAAGGTCCAGCTCTTTCCGTTTGGTTTTGATATGCTTTGTCACGTTAATCTCCGATCCAGGTGCATTCCGAGGTATTTTACAGGGTGTCCGCCGGGAAGGTATACTACTTTGTTTTGCCGCCATTTTGGTAAACGTTAGTCTTGACAGTTCATATTTGGCAGTCGTGAAGTAGACACGTGGCAAATTTATTATGGAAAAATATTCGATAAACCAACGTGTTTTAATCGTTAAAACATTTTATCAAAATCAATCATCGATTACTGTGACGATGAGAAAGTTACGTGAAATTTTTGGGAGAAACAAATGGATATGTGAATAAACAGAATAGTCGGTTCTGGGCAATGGAAAACCCTCAAATTATTCATCAGTCACCTTTACATCCATTAAAAGTGACAGTCTGGTGTGCAATTTGGTCAGGAGGAATCATTGGATCTTACTTCTTTGAAAATCAAAACGGCGTAACGGTAACTGTGAATGGGGAGCGATATCGTGATATGATTGAAAACTTTTTAACGCCACAACTGCATGCTTTGGGCTTGATTAACATGTGGTATCAACAAGACGGTGCCACATCGCATACAGCCAGGATTACAATGGAATTACTGCGAGACCTCTTTCCACAACAAGTTATTTCAAAAAATGGTGATGTTGATTGGCCTCCACGGTCGCCTGATTTGACTGCTCCGGACTTCTTTTTGTGGGGATATCTAAAAAGCAAGGCTTATGCAAACAAACCAGAAACGCTTGAGCAACTCAAACAAAATATTCGTGATGAAATTAATGAAATACCGCGTGAAATGTGTGAGAATGTAATGAAAAATGTGCTCAAAAGGGCTTGCATTTGTGAGGCTAACAGAGGCGGACATTTATCTGATATTGTATTCCATACATAATTGCCGACATTAAATAAAACATTTATCAATATAAGATCCATTCTCTTTCATTTAATCAAAAAATATAAACAAACAAAGTAGTATACCTTCCCGGCGGACACCCTGTACTTCGTTGACGGTCGGTAACGGTTGTTCATATAGATTGACTGTAGGGCAGTTTCCTTTTCTTGTGGCGAATGTGATGTGTACTGATTTTGTTTTGCTCGCTTTTATACGCCATTTTTCCAGCCATACCTGTATATCCGTAATTTCCCTTTGGAGAATTCTAGATGCTGCTTCAGGATTTTCGTGCGCTGCTAGTATAGCCGTGTCGTCAGCGAACGTTGCTATAGTAGTGCCTCTTCTCGTGGGTAGATCCGCGGTGTATAGCGTGTACAGGACTGGCCCAAGAACGCTTCCCTGCGGTACGCCAGACTTGATAGGATAGGATTTCGACAGGTCGTTCCCATAGCGTACTTGGAATCGTCTATTGTTTAAGTATGTTTAACTTGTTGAATGTCTAAGAAGACTGCTGAGCAGTATTTCTTTTCTTCCAGCGAGTTTGAGATTGAATTAAATACTCTGTTTACCTGTTCGATTGTTGAATGATTATTTCTAAACCCAAATTGGTGATCAGGAATGAGTTTTCCTTCGTTTATTGGCGTCTTTAGCCTTGTAAGTAGTGGTTTTTCGAATAACTTCGACATAATGGGCAATAAGCTTATTGGTCGATAAGAGGTGACTTCATTGGGCGGTTTTCCTGGTTTGGGTATCATAACGATTCGTGAAACTTTCCATTGACTTGGGATATGTGCCACACGAATAATAGCATTGAACAGAGTAGTTATATACAATACTGCTTTTCTGGATAGTTCTTTGAGAATTTTGCCTGTGCTTAAGTCATAACCAGGAGATTTCCTGGGACTAAGTTCTCTGATTTTTTTTTTTACTTCTGTTGGGGAGAAGTAGGTTATTGGTGAACACGTAGGCAGAGGACATTCAAGATATTCTAAAACGTCCATGTTGTTTAATTGGCTCTCGAAGGGTGTAAACACTTCGGCTAGATGTTTGGCAAATGTCTCTGCTTTTTCGGTATCATCTTTAGCCCAACTACCGTCTGTTTTTTTTATTGGAGAACTTTGTTGCTGAGGTTGATTCAGTCGTTTCGTTACCTTCCAAAGAGAGTAATCTGTATTGGCCGTATTGGTTAGATTTAATAATTTATGTTGGATAGTGTCGTTATTGTAGTCCTTGAGGAGTTTTTTTAATTGACGTGTGGCTCTATTAACGTTGGTTTTATCAATAGGGTTCCTGCTTTGTTGCCATACTCTTCTCAGTCTTCTTTTCTCAGTTATTTTTCTGGTTATTTCTATTGGGTAGTTATTAGTTATCTCTCTGTCCTCGGCTTCTGGAGTCACTGCCCATGTCGTGTCCTGTATCAGTTTAGTTATGTATTCTGTACCATCCTCTATCTCGTATTCGATTTTTAATGATGTTTTCAGATTAATGTCTGCATCCATTTTTTGTCTGAATGCATTCCAGTCAGTCTTATTATTATGAAGAAGTGGCGTTCTTTGTTTGTAAATAATACCAGTGCTTAATGTAAGTAATACTGGAGTGTGGTCCGACGATAAATCTAGGCTAGATTTGAGGTTTGTGTAAGCTTTCGAAATGCCCTTGACTACAAAAAAATCCAACAAATCAGGAATTTTATTCCTATCTGTAGGCCAGTAGGTCGGTTGACCTGATGACAACTGTTTGTAGTTCTCTTGAGACATTGTTTTTTGGAGTTCCTTTCCTCTAGCGGTAGTTAGTCTAGATCCCCAATGCGGATGTTTCGCGTTGTAATCGCCTCCAGCAAGGAACCGAGGGCCTAGCATTTTAAAATATTCTATGAACTTTTCTTTGGAGATTTTGTGCTTTGGGGGGCAATACGATGCAGATAGGACTATAGTGCCGTATTTCCAATCTTCAATGGCGACACTTGAAGCTTGGAGATAGTCTTGTTTGAACTCTGTTAGCTCGTGGTGTTTTATTGTATTTTTTATGATGATCGCCGTGCCTCCGTGTGCAGTACCATCAGGGTGTTTTGTGTTGTATATATTGTAGCCACGGATGTTAAGGTAGCTCTTGTTAGTGAAATGCGTTTCCGAGATGAGTATAATATCTATTCTGTTTATGTGTAGAAATGTAGTTACTTCTTGCCGGTGTTGCAGCAGACCGTTGGTATTCCAGAGCGCTACTCGATAAAACTGATTCATTTTTCGGAGAACTTGGTTAGTACTGTAGTCAGCAGTTTTAACATTGTGTTCAACAGTTCATTCTGTTGCATTAGCACTGTTTCAAATTCGTTAAATGATTTTTCAAGAACTATTATTATTTCAGAGTTGCTATTGGAATGGTCATCTGGACGTATGCTGAGATTGGCACTTGTTGCTTGAGCGTAACTTACATTGCTTCTTCCAAATGGTGGGCTGGTTATCGGAGATGTATTATGGTGTTGTTCTTCGGCTGGATTTTCTTCCGTCGTCCTTGGCTTGTGCCAGTGAGGTTTTTGTACGGTTGAGTCTCTTTTTTGTATGATTTCTTGGTAGATTTTGCAACCTTTGTAGTTGGCCGGGTGATCACCGGTGCATAGGACGCATTTGGCAGGAGTGTCTCGCGTTTTCGTACAATTTACCGTACTGTGTTCGCTTCCGCATTTCACGCACCTGTATGGTCTGCGACAGTACGCTTTGGTGTGCCCGTATCTCTGGCACCTAGTGCACTGTGCTATTGTGTTTGTTTTTTTTGGTGGTTCGATTTGGATTCTGGTGTTTAGTAGTAAGTCGAGTTTGTAAATGTTTTTGTTGTTTAAATTTGGTTCGAGATCAACAAAGAATAATGGCAGGGGTTCTTTAGTTTGCCAGTGTCGTATATTTGTTACGTTACGTACTTGGTGCCCGAGTCCGTCGATCGCATCTTTGACTTCGCTGGGAGGAAGAGATGGGTGGAGGTGTCTGATCACGACTCTGTAAGCACGTTGTTGTTTTAATTGATATGTATGGTAGGCGGCGCCTTCATCGTCGAGCTTACGGACAATCTTTCTGTATGATTCAGAATTTTTAGCCATTATCTTCAGTTGACCGCTACTGTTTATAGTTTTGTAGATGTATTCGTCGTGTTCTATTACTTCTCCTAGTTTTAACGTTAAGTCAGCGATCGAAGTGACTCCAGGTATGAAAATCGGCGGTGGCTTTGGTTCTCTATTGTTCTCTGTTGTCGTTTGATTTGCGAGATTGTTATCATTATGATTCTTAATGATCGTTGGCTGATCTTGTTTGTCACTGAGCACGGTGAATCTGTTATTATTGGGGATAGCTTGTGGTGACTCACTATCGCTATCAGTGTTGCTGTATGATATTCTTGCACGTTTCCTTGTGTGAACCACCTGTCAAGCCGGCGACTGGTTAGCTTCGCACATTGGATTGGAATTCCGAGAAAGAATGATACGAGGTACTGCAACCGATTCACTAAGGGGCTCATTGGTAATTGGCTCCTGCTCCATATGAAAGTCATTGTCAGTCACGACACTCTCTGCTTCTCCACCGCTCATGGTGTTGAAGCCAGAGTGGCATGGAGGTATTTCACTTTGTAGCGTATGAAATTCTCTGTATGTTTACAATTCACTGTATGTTCACAAATACGGCTAATTACGCTCTCAAGCTCGATCACGACCGTCTCAGCCGACTGCTCGGACAGAACTAGTAAGAAGTTGGAACGCTTTATGACTGCAACACCCATGTCCAGAAAATGAGCTCGCAGACTTTGACAATTAAATGAACAGAATGATACTCCTCTTCTGCTATTCATAAAATCAATTAAAACTTTGTTCAGTGTCTGTAATTGATTGAGATGCAATGTACGAAACTCAGCTTGCAAATCACTCAGTGAAGCTGCTCTGCGTCCGTGATAAAATGTGGGATTATTGTCTTTCGTAACAATAAATAGTCCATTGGTGTTTATAACTCGTGATAAGGCTAATTATACCAGTTGCTGTGTTTGTGTTTTGTCTCGATCAAGCCAACTCATGCTACCGTGGCTAGAGAAAATGCTACGTATATACACAGTACACTGCGCATGCGTGTAGAGTGCGTATGACGCATTTGATAGAGAGAGTAGAAACGATTCTCCCACTCTTTCCTTTCAACTGCCGGTTGAAGTCGGAGAAGAGGAAGCGTTTCACTTTTCATCTGATTCCGGTCAATTCGCCCTACCGCGCCTAAAAAAGTTTCACTTAAAAAATCGTTACTTGAATGTCAGGATCCTCAAAATACTCTAAAGCGTTTAGAAATCACATTTAGGAAAAAAATATCTGCGAACGCGTGCGTTTGAGCGTATATGTGTGTGTTAGGATGTAAAATTCAGACGCCTTTACTCAAAAGAACGGCTTTATTAATCGAGCTAAAATTTGGGATGGAACCAGAGCCGTTGCGCTCCGTTGCTTATTATAATTTACGCAATAATTGAAACAGCTGTTCAAATTTTATTCGCTCTAGTTCGTGCATTTTTCGGTGTTCAATTTACTGAAAAACGGTCGATGGGTCTAGCTTTCGTAACGAATTATATTTGTCGACAGTTAATCAAAATGAGTATCAAGACAATGTTCGACATCGAAATAAATACCACTGTTAATATTCTGTTACCGCACGGAGAAAATGATTTTCTTGGACCAACGAATATTTGTTGATATATTGACAGCAAACGCATTTGCTGTCATTTTTTTCATAGCAGTTCATAAAATTGATCAATGTATACTTTCTTATCGAAGAGGTTGTGTATACCGCGGACCTTGCAACTTAAAAAAAATTGTTCCATCTATTTTTGTGCTGTCCCGTAGCTCCTCGACAATAGGCTTTTTGTTTGAAATTACTGGAAATCCTTTAGTGATAATAATAATAATTGTTACGTCCTGGGTCTTCCGATACATGTATAATTTTAAATTTTTCATCCATATATGCTTTATACATATTTGACTCATTTTTGCGTAGGTCAGCGTTCCCACGTTGACCGGCGAGACGCGTTGCGATACCTTTTGCTAACGTCAGCGTTCGCACGCTGGACGCGGCGCATCGGCAAGACGCGCTGCGCCCCGCAAATCAATTATTGTTCATGTCGCACTACTTTCAGCACTACACCAATTAGTTAGTTCTTCTCCGGGGGCCGACCACGATGGTCGGTCCTCGTAATACCATATCTGTATTCTATCATTTATTTTTAATATCCAATAGGACGTAGATTTGTTCGCGCAACCCATTATATTCTTGCGCGTTGTTTAATATATATTGGTGCTACTCTTTTGCAACACTCAATCCTACGATTGTGTTAAACTATAAATATATATACATACGTATATGAGCATGAATTCTTGTGTGATTAAATGTTTTAATATACATAGTACATTTTTGGTGTATATCCTGTGCTTATTAATTATTTATATAAAAATCGCCCCTCACCATCCGACCTCCAATCCCGAGGCAGCGCATTCTGTCTCAAAATGGAGAATAAATTGCGTTCCTTCAAATGCAGGACGTAACAATAATAATACTTTCTTCCGATTGCAAATTAAAGGTAACACCTTGCTCTCTAAATTCTACAAGAGTCGTATAATCATATTGAAACCCATCAGTTATAGTCGTTTAAGAAAATGTATTCCATCTTTCCTGGTTTTACCTTATATTATTTTGTCGTGAGTTATTATTTTTGGAATCGTCGTTTTCTTGAATTATCAATTACATATATGAAAATGCGTAGGTGTGTGTGGGTAGATATATGGTCGAGCGACCAGTGAGGAAGCAGGAAACACAACCGCAAATCCACATAGGCTATGCGCTCCCAGCACCGTCGTGACGTTGACGGGATCAAAAGCAACGGGCGTCTATTAACGCAGTCCAGTGCGATTGGCATATATTAATAAATTTGGTCATTTCCACTAATTCACTGGCATATGTCACAAGCGCTCTCCAATTCGAACACGCCTACGATCATAAACCGAATTTTGGTATTTCTAGATATGAATTTATAACAGTGCATAGCTATTCCATAATTCGTCGATATCTTATTTGAGTTGAAAATCATAATATCGAATGTATTAACTGGATAGAAATTGTTTATCTTAGCGTAGTGTAAAGCCCGATGCACACCAAAGCGGCGCGCTGCATCGCGCAGAGCAGCGCACAGCCGCGACCAGAATCAAACCCGTATATTTAAATCGGCTAATGCACACCGGAGCGCCGCTACGCGCAGAACAGCGCGGAGCAGCTACAAGAATATGCAATAAAAAATTGGGAGTTCCATTTAAAAAATTGCAGGTGACCTCCACGTAACCTTGAGAACGCTATTCAAGGTCATACTAATAACACTGTCTGATGCGTCATTTAAAACCTTACAGCTTTTGTATGAAAAACTTTTTTCGAAAATGCGTATTTTTCAAAATAAAAGGGGTGGACGGGTGGTCGTACGCACCCTGTATATATATACGAACGTCGTACGTCGAAAGTAATTTCTTTATAATAATAACCTCAATGTCTAGAGCGCGAGTCATCATCAAATTTGAACATAATCTATCTTTAAATATCCATTTTGTTTTGTCAGTTTATTATTCGGATTAAACAAAAATTGGTGGAGGAAATTGATACATTTAGTTTTGTTGATTGCTTTCCGCATCTTTTCACGTAAAACTCATTAACTAGTAACATACATTACAAAAAAACTAAGTCTTTCAAAATTCCTAAAACCTTTCCTACAAACTAATTTAGTTTTAGCCCAATCGAACAAAAACTCGTATTGTTAACGATATAAGAGTGGGGGGTGTCACCTTATTTAATTGGCTGCTGGTATTACAAAAAAAGATATATACTGTTAACCCCTAAAACAACCAATTCTCTGCCATGTAGCCTTTGTAGATAAACTTGAAAAAATGTTCAGTCGTAACTCGTAAGATGTCTCCTTTCAAAATGAGTGTAGCTTTTTTTATTAAAATTCATAAAGTTATAATTAATATAAATTTTTTAATTATTATCCAAGTCGACGGCATTTCACCTTATGAGAGGTCGGTAAAAAGCGAATGGTAAGGCTGAAAAAAACTTCTTTTTTTTTTTTGCAAAGATACAAAGTCGAACATTACACACGGTTTATTCAGAATTTTCCACCTTTAACAAAAACTTCCTCTATACGAGGAAACCAAAATTAATCAACAAACTCTTGGAATGATGAAAAATAATGAGAAAGTCGTTTGTGCAAGGTACTTCTGTGCATCCTTTTTCCTTGTTTTGATAAATGTCATGTTTTCATTTTTATGTTTAATTGTCAAAATAACAGAAGCATTTCGTGTATTCCTCTGACAGACATTTTTAATTTTTTATTGCCAACTGTATATAAGTACCAGCTCAATGTATATATAAAAATATGCGATACAAAAGACATAAAATATCAAGCTATATTTGTTGATTATTGTTGATTACCCGCTGATACATAATAAAAAAGAATATTTGAATCAACGCATCACGCCGATATTCATTTTTATGTCGCATCGAATATGTAGCACAGCACTGTCCGGTTTGAATTCTGTGTAGTACTACATGCAATGTGCACCGGTTCTGTACGTGACACTTTTGTAAATGAAAAGCGAGTTAAACGTTAGTTCATCTTTCGCTTTTCTTTTTCTTTCCTCTCTTTTGTTCGTGTACTACATACTAGTTAGCATACACGCGTGCTAGACATTTGGCATTTCTCTCTCGGCTGGCTGTTCTAATATTGGAAATATCAATATATGCATACGGTGCACATCGCACACTATGCAGCTATGTATACGACTACGGCGACGATGAGGAGGTTCTTCATCGAGTCGCACTGTATCTACTCTTCGTAGCCCGGACGACCAGCGCAACTGTATACCATACCATGTGCGAGACATATACGTATAAACATAAGCATTTGCGATGCTGAGGCGCTATTGCGCATTTCCTTCAAAATGTCGAGACGTACAGCGCCACGCCGGCAGAAACAACGCGCGACAGATACACATACAAAACGATCGATTTAACACACGGTCATTATTCGCGAGAGCACAACCGCTCATCCTCCAGTATAACTGCGTAAACACTGGTAATTGAACGCTGGAGTCTATTCACTCTTGGATTCATTAAAACACCTCCTAAGGAATCGCAAATTATCATGCGTTGTCACCTAAAATCACATTGAATTCACGAAATCATAATAAAAATCTGAAGTCCGCAAATCATAAAGAAATCACTTGCACAATATTGGATCGTGCTCCTTTCCATTGGCTAATATTGATCAACGCGCGTAAATTGAAATCACGTTAACCCCTTGACTGTCACTGACGCATACGAGTATATCGACAAATATATTCGTTAATATCAATATAAAGACACTCTGAAGAGTTCATTTAGAAAACTCCTTTGTTACTCGAGCGCGCAACATGCACAATGTTGTATCGGGTAGCGTTTCTATTGGGTATATTTATTGACGCCTATGCATGCATCGCGTTCAGTGAGTACGCGCCACACGAAGCAACGATCACAAACGGCATTTGGGCATCAAACCAATTAAGCATCGCCCGTCACTGTGCAGTTGTGGACAATCTCGAAAGATTAGTACAGGTACATATGTATAATATCAATGTACTAATAATGTTTTTGAATTTTATGATAGCAATATGTCGAGCACTGGTTTATATTAAGTCCATTTGTAATCCTGCGGTGTATTAACCTCTTGGGTGTCACTGACGCATATATCGACAACTATATATGCGTCAATATCGATATATCGACACTCAAAGCGTTAATGGTTATCAATATCATAACGTTGGGTATTAAATCATTTCTGCTGAGATGGAACATAAACGCAGTCGTATCCAATGCCTATTTGATTGTCATAGTAACAATAGATGTTGGTTGGTAGTTGGTCTAGATTATATTTAAATTATTTGCTGGACAGTACTACAAAAAGTCAAGAATATTCTAGTGAGTGCGTGCAAGCATTTGTGAAAGCAAACGGCAATTTTGAATACGAGCGCCAGAAAAGACACAACATTTAGTAGAGTAGTCCAAATGACTAGATTTGTAGGACGGAGAGGCGATTATAATGCACCTCACCGCAAGAGAAGATCTCTCCGCTCTTTTCCTCCCTGCATCATCGCCGAAGCAACACCACAGTATTCGAGCACCATAATTTCGAGTCAAACCCAGCTTTATGGTTTTCTGGTCGTCCGTCTTTTGTTCTGGGAAATCAGGGCTCCCCGTATCTGGCCAGCAGACAGACGAAAAAGGATGGAATCAAAATGATCATCCCCAAATCCGTAGACCAGTAAAGAAGATTTCCAACTCCAAGGAGAAACGAATCATCCCGCATCATTAAGAAAAACGAAGTACTCCCAACGTTTCGAAAGATGAGTAGCTACTGTAATACTCTCGTATCATCGCACAGCGAAAAAGCGCTGATATAAAAAGAACTAACTTTTCTTGTTTGACATATTGCGGAACTTATATGTGGTTTGGTGAAAATGAATGTACGAATGTGCATGTGTATGATAATTGGATGATACAATTTAATTAACGAGAATTGATCATGCCGTGTCTGTAAAATAAAATTTAAGCGAAAGTGTGTTGATGTATTTTGAGAGAAGAATTTTATAATTTTATGATATAAATGCAAAGTGAATTAAATTTTGATATTCGCCAATCAAACAAGAAGTCGAATTATTATTCTCCAGTAAATAAATGCCACTTGTGTGATCATTTTCAGAAATAGGTATATGTATTCAGGTATTGTGTTCTTTTTTTAAAATTATGTACTTCTATTTCATTGGGCATTCTTGAACATTTATAAAATTGCACCTTACACGTTTGTGGAAATATCAAAGATATTAGCGTACTATACAATTGATGCAAGACAAAAGCAAAGTCCCCTTATTAAATTTCTGTACCTAAGGACGTTTACGGGTCATTCGGCATTAATTAGGATTGTCCAACTGTTAATGCATATGTGTAACTCTAAGGTATCTGCATATATTTACGTTATAAAATTGTACGCTGAAAATATTTCATATCCACTTTTATGTTACATCCTGAGATTAGTTGGAACTCTATTGACAAGAAAAAGAGTTGTTTGTTTTTGGACAGGACTTTGCGAGCCCTTGAAAGGATCAGGTCTGGTGATTGAGAATTGATTATGTTTAAAAAAAAAGATAAAAATACGCATTGATGAGCAACAACGTTTAACAACTGTATTGAGATAGATAAGTACATTTACATAAGAGGTACTTGGTACTTACCGAAAGATGTGTTACCAACTAAAAATATTTGAAGCATGTATTCTCAAGTACGGTTTTTTAATTAATTACACTTGGTGGAAATTTGTGGATACATCCACACTCTATGCACTTGTATATTATAAACAAAAATCATATCATTTCAATAAAATAATTGAAAAAAATGCCGATTGTAGTGTTACGTCCTGGGTCTCCGCCAACCCTTTTAATACACGTAAAATTAAACATTTTAAGTTTATCTATGTATGAATATTCTATACACCGTTTGTCCAGGTCAGCATTCGCACGTTGACCGGCGAGACGCGTTGCCATATCATTTATTACATTTTGCTTAGGCCAGTGTTCACACGCTGGCCAGCGAGACGCAGCGCATCGATGAGACGCGCTGCGCGCCGCAAATCTTTTATTGTCATGTCGCACTACTTTCAGCACTGCGCTAATTAGTCAGTTCTTCTCCGGGGGCCGACCATGACGGTCGGTCCTTGTCATACCATATCGGTGTAATATTCTATCATTTATTTTCATAGGACGTAGATTTGTTGTTAGATTATATTATTTGCGCGCTGTTTAATATACGTACTGTTTTTACTTACACTAATATAAGTGTTATCAATACTCGCGAGTTTTAATGTTTTAATATATATTGTTTTACTGGTTTAGTGTGTTAAAATACATCTACATATAAAGACTATTGTGTTAAAAGACTGTTCATTGTGTGAATTCAGATCATTACTGTTTTAATCATCTATTTGTGTTCCAATAAACTTTATATAAAACTGGACCAATCACCAAAAACCGTCCTCCAATCCCGAGGCAGCGCATTCTGTCTCAAAATGGAGAATAAATTGCGTTCCTTCAAATCCAAAATTCAAATATTAACTCACCAAGTCTTGCAGTCAACTTTTTTTTTTCAAAACTAAACTCATGAAATCGTATAATATAATTTTAGTTTAGTATATAAAAGTGTATACAATGTCCATATATACATAAATTTCCACCAAGTGTAACCAAGAAATACCATGTAGGGAAGAGCGAGGTAATGACGAACACCCCAATATCTAAATACGTAGCGATAATCTCGAATAACAGTTTATTCTGTCGTTCGAAATACATAACGGGTAACGAATTCGTTATTTTTTGTCATTCCAGAATTATAAGTTAATTGAAAAAGATGTGTTGATATTTTTGATCAATTAATAATCTAAGAATCTCGTACAATGTTGCCTTCGTTACCTTAACATATGTGTTCACTCGAATGAGATCGAAACAAACCATCGGTTATAAAAAAAGTGCATGCAGTGAAAGATTAAATTTGTCGCAGGCCTACTAAAAATAAAATATTATCACAGAGTGAGTGATTTTAAGCGGTTTACAATGAGGAATATATTTTTAATTATTCACAACGAATGTTAAACTCGAAAAGTTGCGTAGATAGAACAGATTTGATGTTAAGGTACATTGTTATAAATACATGAATGGTTGTAAAGACATACTTATACTCTTTATCGTTGGCATAGCATTTCATAAAAATAGTTCATGAGCATATTTCAAATCATTCTATCCAGCTATGGTCTAGGAATTTATGCACCATAACTTCCGATAACTTTCGTATGAAAAGTGCCGAGAAGTAAACCCGATCTATTAAACTTTTAAGGTAGCCATTCCGCAGGGCACCTGCGGTGACAATAATACGACCAAGACGAGAGACACCCCATTGCTAAATTCCAAGATGTCCCTAGATTATATATCTGAGGACCTTGCTAAAGCCCACTTTACACAACGTTATCTCGTGATCACGCTTTGTAGAATGATTTGTAGAATGCTTTGAAGAAATCCAGATCACAATTATTCTACAACATTCCAACATTTCTGTTTATATGATTTATAAGTTTGTCCCAGTAATTTCACGACAGCGACTTCTCACCAATTAAACTTTGATGGGAAAGTTACGAATTGCGATTACGTCATTCGCACATTTTTCTACATGTCAAACTACTCATGACAATTTATTCGTTGTTCACTCAATTTTTCGAGGCACCTGCAATAAAATTGAATAATAACTACGTAGTAAATATCAAATTGTACATACACAATTTCGAAATTCAGTACCAGGACGAACTGATTCCGCTAGTAAATCGTCATTCAATATGTGAGGATCGTTTGAGTAACGTTACCGCATATGATTACCTATAAAAATCTTGTTAATCGCTGACATAAGTGGGATCGTATATAAACATCATCCTCATCTTAGTCACCATGTTCGTCCAACGTTTGGCAATACTCTCAACACATGTTCGTGATTATCGTCATATGTTCGTACTCTTCGACATTACCCTGAAACGACCAGGCGGCATAATTTTCATGTCACCGTATTTATTTTTATAAAACAACAATTAAAAAAGGCAAATGGCATGTTGGCACCTCGTATCTTTCGAAATAATAATATATACAGGGTCTCCCAGTTTTGAAAATATGCTCAAATCTATAGAAAACTAAGAATTTTATTGAAAAATGTTTCAGACAAAAGTTGTTGCATATGAAGGGGGACATCAAATGAGCATATCAGTTTTCGGGTCCGGGGCCTCTGCTGGGCCCATTGAGGTCCAACCTTTGTTTTTTTAAATGGAATTTCGTATTTTTAATCGCATTTTTTCATTTCTTGTTAAAAAATGAGTAAGTTTTACTTTGAGTCTTTTTTCGTTTTTCGTTTTCGAACAAGCCCAAAAGGTTATTCGAAGTTGTCCCGCGGAAAGCGCAATACGTCGATCGTGGACAAAAAATGACAAGTCTTTAATAAAATTTACTTATAATTGTGAACTGACAAAAGCGAAGTTGTAGATACCCGTTGTGTACTGTAAATAACATAATAATTCGTTACTCGAGATTATCAATATGTATTTAGCTGTTGAGGCGTTGGGCACTACCCGTTATTCGCCATTACCCCGTTCGCCCCTATACTTTGGGCTAGTCTAACTGGAAACCAACCGATCAATTTAATGTTAAATGCAAACTGATTGCTTTACCTAAGTCTCGTAGCGAAAACTAAACTCGTCCGAATCTCCTGATTTGTGCACAGCGAAATTTGCAAACACTCACTGCGCTCGGATGGCGGTCACTGCGCTCGGATCGTGGTCACTGCTTTGGCCGTGTTGCTACCACGAACGTTTTTTAAGGAAAAATTAGAAATATTTCTATTATGTACCACCACGTGAGTTTTCGCGGCGCTATCTAAGTATAAAAATGTTTTTTTACTCTTGAATTTATTGACAATTGTTTATTGACAATTGTTTGAAATTTTCCCAAGCATCACAAATGAGACTGTTTATATCTAAACAACCGAGTTAGAATTACAAATTTCGAAATTCAGTGTTTCACGTCGTGAGTTTGCCAATGTGCTAATGTACACATGCTGATCTGCATCCAGTTAGTGATCACTTCTATGAATGATGACACCCTTAAAGGATTAATCATTCTAAAAACGGGATTTACATAAAAGCAATGTAAATATCTCGATTATTGAAGTCGCGGTTGATAACTTCACGTTGAAGCCACATTATACTTATTCATTGTCCTCCATAAATTATAAACGCCTTAACATGTGCGTAACGTGCGCGTTCGTACATATTTTCCGTAAGAAACTCGTTGAGAGTGCGTACGATGTTGCTAATGTATCCCTAAAAATAAAGTTTTGTAATGTAATTGGTTTTCTATCGAGCTGTTGGTACTATTGAGCGTGGCCAAGAGCACTACTGGTGACAATATATCGGGCGTTGAATCAAGAAAATTAATTAATGCCATTGAAAGCTAATTATAACGACGAGCTAGACACTGTTTTCGATTCATTTGTGTTCTTTCAATTTTTGTAATTCTGATTCTGCATACGGGAATTCTTATGACCGTAAACTTGTTTCTACCAAAAGGAAAAAGTTTACATTTAATTTAATTGATGTAAATAATTGTCAACACAAAAGCTATACAAAACCTTATCGCCAGATATTTGAGATTTATGTCCTGTGTTGACTTCTTTGAGGTTAGACTCACGTAAAACGACATAACAATAGCACTTAACACTATCAAGCAACCAAACATCATCGCATATTATCATCCACTCATAATTTCATTTTTCAGTCGAATATATTTTTTGTTGCCACTTGCATTAGGATCACACGTTCTGTCATATTCATGTTCTTTGCTTATCATCAATGATACTTCCAGCAAAGTAAGTAAACAGTTCGAGTTAAGACAATTTTTAGTACAGACGAACAGTGCTTTTGCACCACGTTTTCGATGACTTACATCGATGAAGAAAACATGCGGCCTCCCACACGTGTTTTTATTCCTTTCTGTTCTACTCACGGGCACAAAGGCTCTGTGCTCCACGATAAATATCCAGGGCTAGGCTCGAACGCGGCCTCGAACCTGAAAGTTGTGAAGCGTAGTATTCTGGAATTATATTTGAGTCTACTGTCTGAGATGTAGAAGCGCGCGCCACCGTCGGAGAGCAGAATTCTCTGGTTACCTGGTGGCAGAAAACTAATTCAAAACTAATTTCAAATTTCAGAAATTTGGTCGATCCCAATATCACTGGTCACTTGATGACATTAACAATTAGGACGAGAAAGTGGCAAGTTTCCAACACGCCATTTCCACTTTGTTTTCAAAATTACAGTGTCAAAGGGCTTTAAATTTTCTGAATTGTCCAGAAATTATAATGAGAGTATAACTCAAGCAATATGTATGAATTTCTACACACAGTTAATGTAATTATCCCTGTTTGTTCTAGTTTTCAAACGTCACATTTTATGTCGTTTTGATTTTCCGGAAAAATTTTCGTGATTGTAAACTCCCGTAAACTTTTGACTATCAAAGTGAGTCGTTTTTCGTAAAATTAGTAATATTTAAGGTCGTTTGTTAGTACATTTTACGCGAATCCATAATGGAGATCGGAAATTGTAGAATCTTTCTTTTAACGTGTTTTTACAGAATTACGAGAATATTTAGAAAGCGAACGAAAACTTTCTGTAAATACGAATTAACATTCAAGGATTTCTTGTATTGACTTTGACGAAGGTTGGTAACGAGATTCAAAATTTATAAAAAATATCTATCACAAAAACGAAACTTCGTTATGTTAGAAGTCAGTTGCCCTTTGAGTCAAAAGTTACACACAAATTGAAGCAGTGACGTCCCTTTGTGATTTCGTCACAGTTGATGCTTTGATGGAAAATTCATAATTCATCAGTTTATTAATTTGCCGTTGTATGTCATAATAGTAATTTTCTAAGCCATATGTCGTTTATTTATTCTGTAATCTCGTTCCATAATGAAGATAATTATTCTGCGATAATCGAGTGGGTTTAGTTGAAATTAATTGAGCGTGAGCTCATAATAGAATCTAGAAAATCCCCTGGAAAGAGTTGCGACTCTCTTTTTCTTGAACGAGCGAGCTCTGTGCCCGATAAATGAAAATAAAACAATGCTTGGCACATCGAGGGTATTAAAAAACGGTATTTTCATAAACATTTCAAAGATAACACTTTTAAATCGAACGGCAGCTCTCGCTTTCAATAGGCAGCTAGGGTTGGCATCCTTGATGAAATTTAAATGGCGTATGTTTGCTCAGAAAATTCGGCAGGGAAGCTACGGATTTTCTGCTGGCGCACGTACATATATCAATTCCACAGGGGCAATGATGCACCCTCTTGTTTATTCAACTAAGCGTCTTAACGAGGGGCTGAGTGTTGCAGACAAGCGAGAAATCTCGGTTTCGTACAACACCGCATTATTTCATTTCAGAAACAGAAGATACAAAAGAATCTGGAATGAATATATTCGCACTGCTACCTCACTATTGCCTCACGATAATATATCATATTTTTCTTATTTAACCTTTTGGTTCTAATCTTATTTGATAAATAAGACATCATTTACGGATATCTTCTCGACTGAAAAAATCGCACATCAACATGATGTGCTACAAATTTCTATCCTTCTCGCTCGCTCCACGTAGCACTCATGGCGGCTAAGTCGGTGTGGCACATCGTATTAAGGTGAGACGAAACATCCATATTTACACAGATATGTTGCTGCTCTCGCACTCTAACATGGTCGCCATAGTAGTTTTATCTATTTCGTAGTAGTGGATCTTTCGCCGCCCCTTAAATCGCGCACTGTCGAAGAGTAAAAAACATTAGAGCATGCGTTTAGCATCGGTCAAAATCATTTTGTCATAAAAGTTAATCAAAACGGCTGAAAAATTCTTGACAGCTTTCGGCACATAGCTTCAATGGCCTGATGTATCGGTTTGTGTCCATGGATTTTCAAGATTAGTTATGTCCTCTAGCGTATAAATAACGATAAAAACAGTCGCAAAAGTGCCTAGGGGCCTATTCTCAAGTCGATGCGAACAGTTTCTGAGTACAAACCCACTAAGAAAATCGTACTGTAACAGCTGGCGGCAGAATGCCAACATGTGCGTCCGCGCCAGGACGACATTGTGACAGCAAAACTTTTTAACTGCACAGCGTGCCAATACCATGCCCGTATGGTTTCAGCAAGTCGTCAGGCCCTACAACGTGCTGCAATCGTGCAGATACAGTGTTGGCACGCTGTGCTGTCGGAATGTCGTGACAGCACGGATGCAATCATCTGTGGACGTACATGATTCCCCTGTACCGTCACAGTGGGCCTTTCCGTGCCGCCACCGTGTAGTCCCCTTCCCGTTATATTTCCATCTGGGAATTGTCAGTTACGTACACGAAAATTGTTCGCATAGACTAGAAAGTAGGCTCCCTATTCGTATTTTAATAAAATCGTTCATTTTACAAATATTATTGTCTATTTCGATTTGCTACTCCAGTCTACACTCGGCATATATCTATCAAACAAGAGCAACAGAAAAAGAGAGATATATCCGGAGGAGTCTATCTCTCTCTTGTTCTCATGCGATAGATATACCGAGTATAATCCAGCGTAGTGAACGGAAAACCCCATATGCGTGTGCCTAACTTCACGTCAAGTCAGCCGATAAGACATAGTGAGCGATTCTGACGCACCTGCGATTTTCGTCAAGTGCCTTTCGCTGGCTGTATTAAAAAAAAACTTTCTAAGCATATAGCAAATATAAAAAATGTTTGAGCAAATCACGTTGAATTAGCTTCAAAAAGTATGGAATAAAGATAAATGGAGCATTGCCTTTTAGCTCCCGCCATTTTTGTAAATGAAAATTTTTTGATGTCAAAGTTCTTTTGATTATAGCTTGTTTGCGATTCAGAGATTTCCAAATTATTAAATGTCTTTAAGATAATTTTACACGATGTGCATTATCAAAAATGTCCTGTCACAGTCAGTTCACTTTATACCTATGACTACATGAAAAATTGGAATATAATTTCTTCATAATATATTCCAATAAAAAAAACGGACTGTATCGAGAGAATGTACATAATTGACATCATGTAGTAAATTAAACTGAAATTAAGTAATCTAATCTAGCCGCCAGCAGATGCGTAGCACCTGTTTGTTAGAACGAGCTGGTCCACCTATAATTATATTTGGTCTCGCGAGCACGAAACAGTTGTGTTGCAGTTTCTTACTTCTCCAAAAATACTGGTATCGTTTTTTTTTACAATACTGAAAAATTGAAATTTAAATGTCTGGATGTTTTAAATTCTTAGGAACGTTCAGAAAAAAATGTTACGTGCGCGCGTACGTCCGCACCAAGGTCCTGTTAAGTAAAGCGCTTATAATTACAAAATAGTCTGAATTATCGTGCTCACATTTTTTACCTCAGTAGCACACACATTGCCTTTTATTCGACATAATTTTGATGAAACTGAAAGTTCGTGTTAAACTAAAGTTTAGACCAGGGATGATTGTTAATGAATTTTAGGAAAATTGTTCAAGTGGTATTAAGGTTATGATAATTGCTTCCTCGTAGGTGTAGCTTTGTTTGGTGAAAAAAAAAGTTTTCAAATCCGGGGTACTCAGAATATCTAAAAAAAAGTCGAGAAAGGGCATTTAGAAAGAGTATCCGTACGTATGTGTATATACTAGTATGTCCGAGTATGTGACTGACTTGAAAAATTTTAATTGCTATATGTCGACAACAGCAGGACTGATCTTAATGAAACTTTGCGTACAGGTTGGGATTTTTGTCTCAATACATAACGGGTGTCTCATTTTATGAGATTTAAAATTTGTCCAAAAAAGAGCGCTTTAGCTTTTTCAGATTATCAGCCATCCAATAAAAATTGCCTGCAAAAATAGTCTAAGAGACAAACTTGTTTAGTATTAAGTTTGAGGTGCATTGGTCGAAGGGTTCAGAATTTATAAAATAATTTGATTTACGAATTAAAAAAAAAAACTCGTTTGCAATACCTTTCGTAAATTTTCAGCGATCAGGCTTAAACTAATGGACGATGGGCCAATAATATTCAATATCGAGTTTGGAGAGAATCTGTTAAAGGGATTAGATTTTATTAAATTTTGAAATCAACAAGGTCTCCAATTAAAAAAAAGTAGCTTGTTCGTCCTAACTTTTGTGAATTAAAAAAAATATTAATTTCTAGCCTATCTATCAAAGCTAGCCATATAGAATTTAACAATACTCACTTTTCTGTGAACTATTGATACAGTGATCGTAATACGATCAATCAGAATATTAAACATGCTGACAACATTATATTGTCAGTTGAATATATTAGTGAAACATATTTTATGAGCCTGGTTGATCGAAGAGTCAGAAGTCAATCGCGTGTTTGATCTTAAAATATTACTGAGTCGAAACACTATCGATGTTTCTATAGAAAGTATTTTGTCTGCCGTCAATTGAATGGCTACAATGCAATATTTACATTCTGTGACCAGTTTCTGCGAGGTGTGACAAAGTTGGTAATATTTACAGTGCCCTATCCGGAACCTCTGACATACCATGCCTCACAAAATAAAATATGAGTAACGGCCCAATTTTCCGTATTCTTTTTTCCGCGCATGGTAAAGAAATATATTGGATATAGTAAAATTAGTATATATAACATATGTGTAAATATGTTAGAATCCAGGAACTTCCATTCGGCATCGTGGTCAACAATCCGCATTAATTTGATGATGTTCCAACACCCAATCAGCAAATTCACGGCGCTGCGCATGGTCCCTTGGCTTGATTTCTTGCACCAATTGAACCTTGTACGCGTGCAAATGCAGATCTTTTACCAAAATTCGTTGCATAGTGCTACTGGAAATGTTTAATTGTTGACCACGATGCCGAATGGAAGTTCCTGGATTCTCGGCCACAGATTCCGTTACTGTGGCTATATTTTCGAGTGATCGACAAGGACGACGACGAACAATGATCTTCTGATCCATCAGCGTAAATTTGGTCTCGAATTTTGTAATTAAACGCCTCACTGTCGATTCATTTGGCGCATTATTGCGACCAAAAACTTGACGTAATTGGCGAACTGTTTTCGCAAAACTTTCACCATTTTTGTAATGTGTTTTTACAATAATTAAACGTTGTTGGTTTGAATACTTCTCCATATTCTCAAATCGCGTGGTCTGTACGTGACAAATGTAAAAAAAAATCACCGTACAACTCGTATTAACAAAATGGCGGCAAATTTAATTCCGGCGCTCTTGCTGGGACACCGTTTATAACACTATTCCCGCGGCAGTCCTTCTAAGAGAACCCGAGGTTCACCCCCCTGACCCACATTACCCATCCTAACCCGCATTGCCCCCTTTTCGACCTCTCTCTAGATTATTCTACAGGGTGGTGACGGCCGGCGGCAAGATATTTTTATAATATAGAGAGGTATCACTAGGCTTCGCTCCCCTGCACGCTTCGCGCACCAACACCCTAAGGAGAATCCATTTCGGTCCCTCCTGACCCACTTTCTGGCCCACCTTTAGACATTCTTAGGCAGCGGCGGCGCTGTACGGTGGTGCTGGTGGCGGCGGCGGAGAGATACCCTTATAATATATAGGAAAGAGATAATTAACCCTTTGCCCGTCCTTGCCATTTACGTAGCCGCGCAGAAAAAAATTGTCCGAGAAGGAGTCTCGGATGAACAACGGGATTTAATCCTATCCCATTGTCCATCTGGATGGACTGCGGGACTGCCCACACTGCATCCGGGATTCGTTACGAAAGTCCCAGCGGGACTGAAGAATCCACCTCATCCCAGACTCCGTCCTGGACTCCAACCATTACTTCAAAAATCTCTCTTGGACTCCATCCCGGATTCTTTTCAAAAATCCCAGCGGGACTCGAAAATCAGTCCTGAACTCCATCCCAAACTCCCGAGAATCCATCCCAAACCCGATCCTGGATCCCCGAGACTTCATGCCGGACTCCTTCCCGGACTCCCGCAATTTCATCCCGGACCGCGGGATGTTATCCCATATTGCAGATGAGTTGACCACAGATACAATATTATGTATGAAGGAAACGTATACCTGCGTTGGCAGCATGTCCTTTATACTGTCATACAATCATATTGGCCAAATTACTACTAACGAGAATAAAAGATTAATCCCATTAGGAGTTACGGTCGGAAAATAATTACATTCACGCGAAGAAAAAGAAGGGACTGAGAAAAACAAGTCAATAACGGAGTGACGTTGCTATGTACGATTACGATGTCAGCTGGTTGCACGCGTCATTGACGTCGTAAGTCTGAAATGATCTGGGTGCTCATATTTTGGACAAAAGGAAAAAAATACAAGCATCATAACTATGGGGCTATTGGCCGATATTTCCGTCATTTCGCCGTCACACATATAGTGCTCAATGAAGGAGTCACTCGGATGGGGTCTCTGGCGTCCATGACTGGGACCAGATTGGATTCCCGGTAGTCCGGCATGGAGTCATTCAATCTCGCTAGAATTTTCGTAAGGAGTCCGGAACAGAATCCACGACAAATTTTCAAGTCCTGTTAGAATTTTCGAAAAGAGTCTGGGATGATATCCAGAACAGATTTTTCAGTCCCGCTGGGACTTTCGAAAAGAGTCCCGAAGGAGTCTCTCAGGAACTCCATCCAGAACTATTTTTGTCTGCGAATTTTTCCATTAAAATTAGATCTCCCCCATCCCCTCAAAAGGGGAGCGGGAGGTAACTCTGAAGTCTCAAGTGGGAAACCTCTTTTTTTTATGGCAGATTCGGATTCTGCGCTACAAAATACGTAGGTTTTGTCTGAAACTTTTTTGGATTCGTGATAGGATTCGTAATTCTCGAGAAATAGGCATCGGACTGAAAAATAAAAAAAAACCTGTACAATATTCTTTAAAAGGCTAATTCTTATTTTAAACATTATTTTCTCAACGTCGTAGTATGGATGTCTTTTTCTAAAATTTGTTTTACACTATATTTTTTTGCCATAAAGCAAAAAAGGAGTTAATTAAATACAAATAAATCAATGCAATTGCTGTTTGTTATTATTTCGCGATAATTAAACAAAAAAATATTAATACAAATTAAAAAACATTCCAAATTTTTAATAAAAAATTTTCATGGTAAAATGTATAAAGTTTTCAAAATTATCTTCCTTCTCTTATTGTTAGATTAACTGAAATATTATCTTTTAACTCATTGTGCACATTTCAATAGTATTGAAGAGTGTATTTAATTTGTGTAGTTACAGCGCTATCTATCAGGATAAAAAAAAAATTCAGACAAAACCTACGTATTTTGTAGTGTAGAATCCAAATCTGCAATTAAAAAATGGGGGTTCCCATTTAAGATTTCAAAGTTGCCCCCCCCCCCCCCCCAAAGGAGTGGGGCGGGGGCGGTCTAATTTTAGTACGAGTGAATTGCCGCCTCAAAAATATCAACTTTTAATGTGAAACATGTTTTCGTACGATGCTTATTTATCGAGATATTTCGATGTATTCACTTGAATCGACTACCGGGTATAACCCGCGACCAGTTTCATTTATCGATTGCTCTTGGAAAGCGTGCGTAAACAATGTTTTCAACTCTTGTCACATTGTACCAAGCTGCAACTATAGAAATTCATCAAATCGAACTATTTGTGTAGAATATATGAACTTAATTGTTGGATATTATTTACAGTTTAGTTGAGTAGTATTGACACCCTGGTTTAATTAAAATCGATTGTTACAGTTAGGTTGGCTAACATTGACGCACTGGTTCGAACTAAAAAAATACCAATCCGGCGGCAATTGAACGCCCATATTCCTTGTTCGTCCAGCATTCGAAAATCCTTGAAAAACGCGGGGTTCATTCGGTCCACGCGCATTATTAGATGTAATAAATACAACTAGCAGTCAAAGATCGGAGAGGCAACGAATGTTTATTCGTTTTGGGAAAACGTTAATTGGAATGCAACGTGGAATCAGGCATGAGAAGCACGTACATGATATATGTACCAACTAGGGGACGAAATCGATTAAATTCACATATTCTGACCGTCATACGTCATCCCTACTCTTATTTTCCTAATTGCACAAAAATTGGTACTCCATCTAAAAATATATTCAATATGCGCAGGTGAGCACACCGAGTCTGGAACCGATTATGAAAGTAGAGGGTGCGGTGACACCTATTGCCGTGTTACACAAGATCAAAGTGAAGGAAGAAGCAAAGGAATGCTGCGCATTTCAACATAACTCGACTTCTTCAACATCTGTACCTGATGCTACAACGACAAGTGCAACCTCGACAATAAGCGTACCATCGATAAGAACAGCCTCCAATACCAACAGTGCGGCATCCACTACCGCCACCACTACTACAATCGGCACCAGTGCGACCAGCATCATCGTTACTACCATAGACTCGACCACATCGTCTGCCGCTGTTTCTCCTGCTCTAAGCGGCCGCATCACCGGCGCTGTTGTCCTTTCACCGTCTTCTTGCACAACTCCGCATTCCTCGAGCGTAATTTGTCAAGCCTCCACGCCATTCTCCCTCGTAACCATGGTTAACAAAAGTTCCGAATCGTTTCCTGTTGATCTGGATCTCAAGACGAAGGTACCCCAAGGTATGTCCAGTTTCATACACCTGTTTTCTCGAGCACATATTCTTTTCGATAATTCATTACCTTGTAAATCGATAGTCGTTACGGTGCAGTTTTTTATTATGATGAGCAGGCCATGCCCGAATGATTATTTTATAATAATATTTTTCTTAACATTCAGAAATACCATTGCCAACAAAGATATAAAAATTGAGTAACTTAAGAGGAAATGAACACTCAGTGGGTAACGAAAAACAATAGCATTCCACTCTACCGGAGTGTGTGATAGACACGACTATATGAATTACTACTAGCGCCTCTCGGAGGATTCAGGTGAGGCGAAACTATACTAGTTCTAACTCTTTCGCACTCATGAATATTTCGCCTCACCTTCATACAGCTGAGCCATCGGCCATGTCTCGCGAATTTATTTTTCCAGATTACCAACAATAGTTCCCGTGCACAGTTTAGATAGTTTTTTGTTTCTAAATCGCAATCGGAATGGGTGTACCGTGTGTATTTTTGTGCTAAATCATTGTAAAAAGTGATTTTTCCCTTACAGATAACTACGGATATTAAATCGCTAATTTTTTTTTTTCAATTTCAACAATTTTACGCTTGACCCTCGGGAGGTTCACATTCTTGCAGTCTACTGGCCGAATTACATTCAATTCTGTTCAGTGTAGAACGAGAAAATGTGTTCCGATAATTTGATGCGCATGGATGAAGCGAAAAACAAATATCGGTAATTATCTTGCAAAAAAAAAAATTTTTAACGTATAGCATTACAATATAGTCAGTACAAAAACACACATGGTACGTTCACTTCGATTGCGATTTAGATACGATGGACTGAAAAATCTTTCACGGAAAAATAATACATTATGCTACAAGGGAGGAAATTGCCTGATTTCGAGGGTGAGGTTTGCTACTCGAGCGCAGCGAGATATATCTCCGATAAATATTATATATTGTCCGCCAAAAATTTCTATATCTCACATATATCTTTGAATATACTTCTTTTCCGGAAGTGCATCATAGGGTACACGGTATTAAAAATAAAGGAGATGTGCTAATATCAAGTATCGCTGTTTATTAGTATCGATACTAAATCAGAGAACAATATCTTTGTATCAAAGTATATTGAATTAATTTGAAAGTTGCATGTTCCGACATTTACTCTCGAGAACACCAAGCGTCCTGTAACCTCACGTTTTATCGCTTGCGTACTTACTGTTTCCAGAAAAAGTTTAAAAGATTCATTCAATCCTCGGTGGAAAAGAAATATACCGGAAAATATATCCGACATACAGAACTTTTCGTCGGTTTGGATACATCTCAGATATATTTTTACGTTGCATATACAGTCGTATATATCCGAGATCTGGAATTTTTCTTCAGAATATATCTTATATATATCTTTTATATATCTCGCATATCATTTATTTCACCTACATTCACTGTTTAACGATAGAAATACGCTGGAAAATCTGGCTGTCGCATAGTAGGTACTTACTGTGTAAGGATGGTACAGAGAATCCCATTTTCTCCTTCCACTTTTCTGTCACCGTACACCCCATCAGCCTGCGACTTTACATTTATCATATTTAACGCAAATATTTCAGATACTGAATAGTTGTATCTTATTGTACGAGTGTTGTATAAATGATAGAAATTTAAAAAAACAAACAAATAATTACGAACAGTACAAATTCAGGTTGCAAGACTTCAATGACATCTCTATTGATAACAAAAGTACAAATGTTTTTTTAATATAATTTTTGGTTGGATGTGATTTTCTTCAGAATATGAAAGTTTTGACAGCAACATTTCACTATTTTGCAACAACAGTACACTGAAAACCTGTACTGTCATATAGGACCCCATAGGGCAAGGGGGTCCACTCTCCCCTAATTAAGAACAATGATAGGCTTTGACCAATTGAGTCATCTGCCTTACACTGTACAAACATTCAATTGCGGTTGAGTTATATGCTGGCAGTGTCATACCTATATGTATCTATATGTGCCCTACAATCCATAGTTTTTTCGCGGTAGCATGGGATTCAAGCTCGCGCTAGGGCGAATCGTACGTTAGTTCCGAATATTGTATGGGGGCACCCGTATTCCAAGTAGACGAGCTCGCGCACAGACGGGTGTTCTCGCTCGAATCGCACATTTAGAGAACAGCGATCTGGTTATCTCTGGACGCCACCAGAGCCCGCAGCAACCTTTTCGCCGCGCTGCATGTGAAGAACCCGGCTGGTGGGAGAACAGACAAAACCTCCCTCTCTTTCTTTCTCTCCCTCTCTCTCCCTGCCTTCCTCTATTTTTCACTCTCTTTCTGTCACTTTCATGTGAGAATATCTTCATATCTTCTTGGTGTACCTTGTGGAATCGCCATCTTCCGTTCAAGTATCTCAAGTAACTATGATTAAGTATTAATGTCCCTTTGTGCTTTCTCATAGAAGCTTTGTTCTCATTAATTTTTATCGAGATTTTCGTGTCGACGTGGCTAGAATGTTTCGAAATATTAAAAAATCAAGTACCGAAAAAATATATGGAGGGATACATGTGTGTGCGAGGGCGCGGGCGTGCTTGTGTGCGCGCCAGGCTTCCAAATTGAAATCTTTCGAGCTGTCGGGGTAAATCTTTCTACAGAAATGGACTAACGTCCAACAATATTCGGTATTGAATTTGGTCAGAATTGCTCGAAGGGTCGTGACGATTAAAATTTTTTTTATTTTTACTATAAATCAATATCAATACAATTATCGACGTCGAATGCTTCAGTTGATTTTGTCGGCTTTTTCTGTGTCGTCTCTACCTACGTTACGTTAATCGATTCAGCGATTAATCGGGCGAGTTATGTCACATAGCAATAGTGAGTTAGTTCTCTTGGTACCAGGGTATCGACAGTTATTTTAATTATTATTTATCATATTCTCAACATAATTTATTATCATTATTATCTATATAAATATCGTCAACGATAGAGCAAAGCGCACTAGGTGCTGCTTCTAGATTAAAATATTTAATGAAACTATCGATAGCAAAAAGTGTAATTAGAAAGGTTTTGATTTTAAAGAGTTTTCATTTATGAAAATATATCTAAAAGTAGTTTCCAATATCATTGTAATTAACATTTTAGCTAGTTACTTGAATTGTAATCATTCATTTATTGCTGTCACTGCAATCGAAAGACATCTCTTAAGCATGGTAATCGTTTTTTTATATATCAAAAGATACACGCACGCACAGGAATTCACACATTTATTTTTTAATGTAAATTCTGGACGCTTTAGAATATTTTGAGCACGTTGATACAATAATTTCGAATTTTCACTTTATTTTTGTCAAATCAAAGGTTTTTCTACGAGAAAACAAAAAGTACACCTTTGCTTCTTGTGGTCTGTCGTCCTCATAGCCTCATCTATGAGTCATTCTTTACCAACTGGTTTACTGTTTTTGGCTGACCTCTAGGATTTTTTTGAAAATCGCAAGTTTGTAATATTAATTGAGAGGAGCTTCTGTGTTTTTAAAAAATATTAAGGCTAACTGTTTATAAAATTAAATTTTTAGTTCTACTCTCTGTATCATGAAAACTATTAGGCGCTCAAAAAAGTATCAGTATATTGAAGAAATTATTTTTCTCTTACTTGTCAGTGTAGTCATAAATATCATTTTTCCAACTCTGAAAATCCCTTTTAACACAGAAAAAAGAAAAAGTTTTTTGACATCCAAAAACAGACTTTTTATTGTATTAAACAATTTACAGAGTACTTAGCATTATGTACAGACTCCGTAAAATAATTCTTACGACGGGAGCTATAATAGTTGCGTAGGGATAACCTAACTATTATATAACTAAAACTTTTTTATAGTATATGAGCATGCGGTACCTCTTCTCCATATGCAACAACGTATTACGTTTTCGTCGTTTTCCCCTTGGTACATGATACGTATTTTTTCCGTATTCCGTGGTTCAAGGAGCCTCGTCCTTCTCTTTCGGGAACGCAATAAAATCCATTGCAAAGGAATATTTCCTTCAGTACGAGCTGGCGGTTATCGTTTGATATCACTGATTGTGAGTGATACAGTAATATCCCAGCAGGCTACCTTCCCTTTTTGTCACCATTCTGAAAAGAGCTCAACAGCAGTCGCTAGCTCAATTAATCTATACCAATTGTATCAGATATTTATTCTCCAGCGTTGAGTGTCCTTACGCTTGCGTGTCTTTTTTCTCGGTCCTTTTTCGTGTGCAGACCTAAAAAAGTGCCGTTCTACAGGAAAATCGAAGTCTTGTTCGTGGTATAAGAGGTTAATGAAGTTGAACCTGTTCTTATATTGTTGGCATAGCTCCATCCGTAAAATAAATCACGCTTTTAGGATCGTGAAATTTGACCGAATAACAATTTGTCGGTGACAAAAAACTACAACAAAGTACACAATACGGACACAATACATAACGACAAAATAACTGCGATAAATATTTAAAAAAGCATTCATAATGTAATTTTGCACACAATCGAGACCACAGCATTGATGACACTAATTTCATTGCCCGTGCTATTATAGCATTACAAAATCTGATTTTGACCGAAGGCACTCAAATAATCGATAATTACATGATTCGTATAATCATCAACGACGCGTTTCATTCGCAGATCATAATCCACGTATTTGCGACGCTTCCAAGTTTCAATCTCTTTCACGACGAGAAGCTCATATATAGGATACATGAGAATTACAGAATATAGAAAAATGCAGGTATAATCAGAGCTGGACCCATTACTTTAAGCACTCGAGTTTTTTTACGCAACTTAAGTACAAAGTACAAAATAGTTTTGCGTTTCACTCCATACGCAAGACCTCTCTTTAATCGAAAATTTTAACGTAATACACTGTTGTTAGCAAATATAATGGTAGCAAAATTAATGTAAAAAAATGAAGTTTTTATCCAAAAACCGGTATATTAAAATCAATATGCAAATATAAGGTAAAATTAATCTGTTATTATATAAAAAGATCTAATATAGAACAGAATTTAATATGCCGATTTATCGATTTTTTCATGGAAATTCTATAAACTGTATATGAATTTTTATACATAATTTTTTCACGGCGTAAGGTTTTGTATATTCTTTTCTCCCAGTTCTGTATGTCGTATTCCATAACAACAGTACCGATTCCGATATGATGTCAAAGCGATAGTAAACAACCATACAATTTAAGGTACATAAACTGTGCCGCCATCTCCTCTTGCATCAACATCACTCTTCGATTTTTTTGCTATTGTGTTCTACCGTCGTTTCGAACGCACATATTTTGTGCTGAACGTACGTTCAGCTTAACTCAGGCACAATCCGTTCGCGGTTTGTCGTAGAAGGCTGGTGACATTTAATGTAACATGTCAAAAAGTTTTTATCTTAGTATGAGTGTAAGTAAGCGAATCTTGTACCATCGAGGATCGAAATTCCGGCGGACCCATTGTTTTGTTCACTGATTCAACCACCTTTTCTTCTGAGTGAAGTTTCCAGTAGAGACGCATCGAAGACTTTCGATATAACCGATGTCACATCTTCCGATCGGTAATATTTAGATATATTAATGGAAAAGCTAATATAACATTTACTGTTAAGAATGTTACCAAAATTAATATGCAAAATTATGAAATTTGTAATACATAAACTGATATATTAAATTTGATATACAAAATTGGGATAAAAGTAATCGTTCTATATCTTAAAATGATATAATAATCACGATTTAATATACCAAGCATTCATTTCAGTTCATATTTCAATGTTTTATTTTATTTACCGGATTATGCATAAAACCTTCACATGAGCACGTCTACGCCAAATCAGCCATGGATTTGCCGATGTCAACAAATACACGGTCAAAAAATGCCCAAATCCTGCTGATTTCATGTGGAATAGCTCATATACTGTTTATGATTTTTTTAAAATGATTGATCGATCGAATAGGCGGGTGAATGATGTCAACGGCGTTTATTGTAATTTCAACTCAACCGGCCGTTATTAAAATTCTATATGAAATTCAATTGGAGTTTGTATTTTTTAATTTGTATTATTTTTGTTTTATGGAATCAATTACTTTTTTCGTGTATCTATGATTCACTCGTCGACTCCCTAATAAATGATTAAATATAAATGTTCGGTTTATGTAGCGAAATAAAAATTCGGAATGCCTTGTTATACTACGCTTTAACTGTTTTAGCTACACATTTTACCTTTGTAAATTACATTACGTAAAGTTTTCCGAGGTACTTCAAAAAGTATTTGATCGAAGTACTTATACATGTACTTGAAGTACAAAAGTAGATATTTTATCACAGTATGTCGCAGTTACAAAAAGAAAAGAGATTAGTTGCGATAACCAATTATCTGATGTGCCAACCTATAAATTGTTCCTATTTTTCAACATCTTGGTTCATCTAACCGTTGATAATCACAGCTAATATTTTTTTCTCCGTATCATAGTTATTGCTTCGTAGACATTTAGACGTGACACCTTGAATTTCGTCGTCTGGTAATCAATTACAATGCATTTGAATGTGTACAGAACCACGGTGTTGCGTTGTAAATCATCCAAAAGAATTGCCATTCAGTTATGATGCAATTCCGATCCGTCTTTGTAAAATAGTACACTACACTGTATATAGCGCACTAACTGTTGGTACAATGTGGAGCCCTTTAGATCTTATGTTTTGCGCTACAAACGTATAATTCTCAGCAAAGTCATATTGGAAATACATATTGATCAACATACTTTCTCATGGGTGGTGGCTTTGTGAAAAAAAGAAAATAATATGTAATCAATGTGCGAGGTTTTACTTTGTAACCTTACTTTTTTAATGGAGAGTGTATGGATGATAAAAAAAAATTCAATAATTTTTGGTAATTAATTATATTTTCGACATTGGTTCTTTTTTAACTTAAATTATTCTTTTTTTTATTTTTAAAAAACGTCCTTTGTCTTAAGTAGAAGTGAAAAATGTATTTTTTTATACGAATTTTAGGAATTTTTCTGAATCTACGTTTTTCGAAGATACTACGATATCCGTGGCGCCAAGCGTTGACAGTTTATTAAGCACCCCTGAACCGAGATAAACGAAGGATGAATAGTGGTAAAAGTCGATAATTTTATTATTTTAAAAGTTGTTTTAGCTTTATGATGATATACGAGCTCCGCCAAAAGGTACCTTTATTTGACTGTGAATTTCTCATTGCTGAATTGCAGAGTATACCAATTAAAAGACAGTTTGAAACACTTTCCTGGATACGTTTTAAGTGAGAAGTCTCACTAAATCCAGAAACTTTTTCGATTGCAGATATTCACGATAGATTGGATGATGTTTTTTCACATCCTTTGAAGTTAATTAAGCATCGTATCTGATTTCGTTTACTGACTTATTTCCTTAGATGCGGTCCTTCGAGGGTCGAGGCTTTACACAAACAGTTTATTCTGTGTTCTCCCCTCCCCCCTAATACAATATTCAGCTTAACTGTGGGTCCATAAACAACGAGACAGAATCAACACGACCCTGGCTTCGGTTTATAGGAGCTGTAGATATATACCCCAGGGTACTGCAGGTCTAGTTTCCGTGTGGGACTGCACTCGCTCATCCGCAACGTTCAGAGATTTGTGCATGAGGGTGTGAGTCTCTGTATTTTCGTGGGCACATGAGACTGTGCTAGTCACAGTCGACCTGCGCGATTCGTGGGGCCGAAGAGGAGAACCCCCTACAAGTAGTCAGTCAAGCTGGTGGTTCGGTTGCTCTACTCTGCTGAGTGGTTGGCTGGGTCGCTCGGTCGTGTGCTGCCTGACTGCCTGGTCCAAACGCGATAAGGCACGTCCAACACTTCCACCGGGATTCTGCTCTCGGCTGATATCATATCCGGTATCCTCGCGGCCCGGTGCGACGTAGGTATTTCACGATAGCCCGGACTCGGAGCCCTTGTAGCTTGCTCACTCCCCCTCTAGCTCTATCGCTACTGGTCGGATGTGCTTATGACGAAATTCCGTGCTTCCAGTTATTACCACCAATAACATCCACTCACTTCACGTTCGTCTGCATATACATTCATACATGCATAACGCTGTACACACTGCGATGTAACTGGAAGTGCTTATGTACTCTCTCTATGTGTCTCTCGGAAATGTATGTTATTATCACCTTAATTAAGTTTGACCACGAGATACGAAAAATTGTGGATTAAAATGCTTGGAATTGAAGTACACCGTAGACAAAAGTAGGTATTCCCATGCTGATTGATGAAGTCAGGAAGGCAATTCTACGGATTTCTTAATATATGCACAGAGAAGAGTTGACTAAAGCCCGAAGCACACCAAAGCGGCGCGCTGCGTGTCGCAGCGCGCCGCTTTGGTGTGCATCGGGCTTAAATCGCTAGAATTCCTGCGAGAACAAGGTGAACTCACATTTTGTTAAAGTAACAAAATCAATTTTCTTTGTGCGCCGAATGATCGGCGACGTATTACCACGTGTATTTCGCTACATGTGTAATAACCGTTAATGTTTATCAAATAATCCCTATTTATGGTAGTTATGTCAGTGGTCGTGATGCCAACGGAGCGCGGCGTGCGTAGCAGGCATCGATACGCTAGCGAGCGAAAGAGTACAGCGCGTGAAAGTTTCGCCTTCATTGTCCGTATCTTTCCCTAATATCCAGTGAGCCTATATTTTTTATGCTTATTAGAATTCCTATTAACTCAAGAGTATGTAATACTTTTTATATTTTTTGTAAATTTGAACAAAGTATGAACATTCTTCCGACGAATACAGTTCGTATTACTTTTATCAAGAACACTATGCTAGAAACTTCAATTCTCTAAAATTCAATTACGTTTTTTGATGTTTGGTAATCTAGGTCATTCACATATGCAACATTTAATACTGAAACTAAAGCATACTATAAAATTAGGTTTCTCCGTTTGAAATGCCTTAGTGACATAACTTTAAATACTAACCTTAAATAATAACCTCAACAACGTTTGATCAACCTTAGACGAATGCTCGAACATTCGGAAGAATAAAAGCCAAACAAACGATTTATTTCCATCATATAAAAGAAACGATTCATTCAATTAATTTTTCATATTAAACTCAAATAAATGTTATTAGACTATAAAACAACTTTTATTAAAATAAAATAAATCATTTTTCTTGCATATATTTCATTTCATATATCGTTGCATATATCAATGTTTTTTATTGAAATTTCGGGATATATACAGGGTGCGCCATCTCAATCTGGTCGATGGAAGTATTGAATAACTCTGACAGATTTTAACCGACCAGCGTCGTACAACACGTTTCGTATAGGTTATTTCAGTACAATTTCAACCATGTATCGCTATACGCCGAAAGAACGCGCCGAAATAGTTTCGCTTTACATTGAAAATAATCGTTCAGTTGTGTCAACTCAGCGTGCGTATCGTAAAAAATATCGCGGACGTTCTGCGCCCAAAGGCGACACTATTCGTCATTTAGCTTCAAATTTCATGGAGCACGGGTCTGTAGCGAATCTCCAACATCAAGCTCGACCGCGTCCAGGTCGTTCAAATGAAAACATCGAAGCTGTTCGACAGAGTGTTGCAGAAAATCCAAATGTCTCATACCGCCGCCGGTCTCAGCAATTAAACATCAGTGGAACCACTTTGAGAAGGATTTTAAAGCAAGATCTTCACATGTTTCCGTACAAAGTGCAGTTGACTCAAAGATTATTGGAAACTGACAAGCCGCGGCGCTCAACAATGGACTATTTGCGTCGGAAGTTCCCAGGACGTGTGATATCAAAGAAAGGTGATATTGACTGGCCACCAAGATCGTCGGATTTGACTACACCGGACTTCTTCTTGTGGGGATTTTTGAAAAGTAAAGTCTATGCCAACAAGCCGAAGACCATAGAGGAGCTAAAAAACAACATTCGAGCCGAAATCGCAGCGATATCGCCCGAGACGCTGGCAAATACAATGGAAAATGCCGAAAAAAGAGCTCATTTTTGTCTCAGTAATAAAGGCGGACATTTGATCGATGTGGTTTTTGGAAACTAATCAAAATAAATTGTAATGAATCAAATTTAATAAAAAAATACGACTTTGTGAAATCTGTTGAAAATTCTCTAAGTTATTCAATACTTCCATCGACCAGATTGAGATGGCGCACCCTGTAGTTTAACAAAATGAAAATATGTTTACCAAATATTGTATTTTTTATTTGATTTTTGCACAAAACTAGAAAACAATTGACCTATGGGGAAATAAAATGTATATTTTACTCGAAGAGAAAAGTATTGTTGCTATAAATAGAATAATTATTTGTTGTAACTACAAATCCTATTGGATACAAACAGATCCACAAAGTAGACATTAAATACGTAGTTACACAAGAAATATACTTTCTATCAATAAAATACTAGTAGGTCCATAAACAGGGTGTAAAAAATATATGTCGTCACTTAGTAAGTTGATTCTCTATCATACGTTCGGCAAATATCCCCCCAGCATGGTCCCACAAAATTCGTTTGAACCTTGAAACTCTGTTGAATAAAATTGTACTTATTGAAAGGATCAAAAGTCTCAATGAGAACATAAGTTGCAAAGGTGTCATTCAATGAGAAATGTAAATAAAAATCATATTGCCATTAAATTGAATTTTTTGTGAACGTAAAGCGCAGAAACTCAAGAATAGCAGATTAAAGCATCATAAGAAAGCTCTCCATCTCTTAGCCCTTGATTTATAAAGGGTGTCCCAGCAAGATCGCCGGATTTAAATTTGCCGCCATTTTGTTAATACGAGTCGTACGGTGATTTTTTTTTACATTTGTCACGTACAGACCACGCGATTTAAGAATATGGAGAAGTATTCAAACCAACAACGTTTAATTATTGTAAAAACACATTACAAAAATGGTGAAAGTTTTGCGAAAACAGTTCGCCAATTACGTCAAGTTTTTGGTCGCAATAATGGGTCAAATGAATCGACAGTGAGGCGTTTAATTACAAAATTTGAGACTAAATTTACGCTGATGGATCAGAAGATCATTGTTCGTCGTCGTCCTTGTCGGTCACTCGAAAATATAGCCACAGTAACGGAATCTGTGGCCGAGAATCCAGGAACTTCCATTCGGCGCTCTTGCTGGGACACCCTTTATTATCCGAGATACCGAAACTTCACCGTTGCTCCAATCTTTCCACAAGGAACTGGATAGATAGGCTCATGGTCAGTGATAACGATCCTTTCGACTTATGCTCTGATACCTTCGAGATCGGCCTACTTTTATTTGTAAGGCACCAACACGAATCAAAACATGACATATTGATTGGCTGCATGGTTTCCAACTTCCAGCCAGCATCCACCCTGAAACATGCATCGTTGTGAACTGGTTGCAATATAAAATCACATTTCCTTTCCATATCCATCAATCCATCTAGAAAAGAGGTAGCACATTAACTCAAGGCTCAACTTATAATTACAGATCGTTATCGTTACTCATCGATTATATTATCTCTGTCTCCGATTGTTGGCTTCATTTGATGCCTGATCTCGGAACTGAGGAAGATATCATGGATCGTCGTAGGGTCCATCATCATGGTCGTGTGCGCGACGGTCGAGACCAACGTTTTATATGGTTCGCACTATTGACCAGACTTTTGGAAACTTCGTAAGAGCTCGTGAAATTTATCGTCAGTGGTTTCTCGACCGCGCTAATAGTCGACCGTCACGGCCGGGGGCCGCCCTAGACCGGCGTAAATTTCAACGTCTAGGAGAGCGTTTCAACGATCAGGCAAGATTTGAAGTGCAGGGTGCTGAACACCGGAGAGCAGGACATCTTCGAGTCCATTGGCTTATCGAGAGTCGTGCACGAATCTTTCCCGTCATGGATTCACGCCAAATAGCCACCTTCGTTGGCATAGCATACATGATGATGCGTCGCATGATTTATAATGAGGGTATACGACCTTACTGGGTGCAGCATGGCCTAACACTGCGACCTGGAGATCATCCAGCTTGCTGTAATTTCTGTCGGTGGATGCTCCTGAAATTGGAGAAGGATTCCCATTTTCTTGAGCATGTTTTATTCACCGATGATACGAGCTACTTTAGGTTCGGTATCGGGAATAAGCAGAGCAGACACATTTGGGCCTACAGAAACCCTCATGCGATGATGCAACTAAATCACCAGGAATGGTCCCCTGAGAGAACAATTCCCTGGCAGGATTGCAACCATCTTTTTTATTCACGATGAGGCGCCATCGCAATTTGATCTTCGAGTTCGGGCATTTTTTAATGAAACGTTAAGTTCTCATTGTATAAGTCGTAGACATGTACCTCATTTGTGACTACCACGCTCTACAGATCACAATTTTATGATTTTTTTTCTATGTGGAGCACTAAAAATGATCGTCTATAGATTCGAAAGTGAACAGAACACGATAGGATCTAAATCGCCGGATAGACGAGGGAATGACCAGGCTGATCCGAAGCCGCCAAAGCCTTGCCAGGGTTCGAATCATCTTGGTAGAAAGATTGCAAGCGCGCTTGCGGACTCGTGGTTGACATGTGGAGGCTGAGGAACATATTAGTATGTCACGAGCGATCGGTGTAGACGAATTGGTTCTCTGGGTTCCACGCCATCGTTGCCGACTTCGCCTAGGTCAAATCCCACTAGGCGACAATTAAAGACACATGGTACGGAGGATTTACAACAACATAACGAAAAAAATGAGGCGAACGTGCGCTGACTTTCGAATATGGCTTACAAAATGTTATTATCTAACCCAGGATTGTGTTGAATTTCTTCAGATTACGTTGAACCTCCTGTTAGAAACAAATGTTTTAAAAAATCACTACAAAATAGAGGAACCAAAAAAAATTCAAAACAACTCCATGCTTTTCATGGTTATAACAACAATGTGAAAAAATTCGAACGAAATCCTAGAAGGCGACGGTCACCGACCTGGCTATTTGACTTGGAATACACCATATACATAGTTGGGTTTCGTACGTCTCGAGCAGTGGTCCCCCTAATCGCCCGAAGCGCTGATTATTCTAAGTCTCTCCGCCCCAGGCTCATGCATTACGTCCTCTTGAAGCCTATCATCGAGCCTCTTTTGTCGCTATCATTGGCACCTCCTTTTCGGCTCTATAATTGAACTTACCTGTCCTTAGACCCATGAGCCTTCAAGGAATACATACAATAATCCGGCCTGAGAAAAGGGGCTCTAAAGTTGACTTTGTCAAATAATCAGGATGCAGAGGGAGCTCCAAGGAGAAATTAGATAGAGTACTGTGGGCCTGAGAAGAAGGTCCTTGCGTGACCCCCCCCCCCCGTAACTACTGTAAAACGTAACTACCATAAATGACACTTCCTGAATTACAAGTCTAACTGTTAACATCCTTACTACAAAACAACTCTCGGACGTTCTATGACTGATAGTAAGTGATAGCGGGTAAAATATAGATCGCGAGACGGATAGCGCTATTGGAGTTTTGGGCGGAGCTAGAGAGATCGACAATCCGTTTTATCCCGGAACACTCACCGGAAAGTTGTTTGCCGGTAGAGATAAATTGGTAGAATTATAATTGCACTTCGAAAATTAACTTATTTCTCAATGTTAACCAAATGATATACGTGATGACATTTTTTTTATTGCTCTCACAATTAATCTATATTATGAGTAAGTTTATATAACGGACATACTTGTCACACGAACAATTTATAGCATCTATAATTATTATTTTGTCATTATATACATTTCAATAACGGACATACTTCTCACACGAACAATTTATAACATCTCACGCGCACACAGTCATTCTCACATTCTCAATTCATTATCCAGTCTGTTCTTTCAATTTATAAATACTGGAGGTTGTATATTTCGATGTAGGATCGACTTATCTTTTCTTGGTCTTGAGTTTCCCACGTTGGCTCTTTCCTTTTCTCCAGGACCCAAAGATCCACAGGTTGACGTGTTCGACGGTTTCTGGTAATATTTTAAGTGTGATTCCTTTGGTGTGGATTAGTTGACGGTCCCGGAGAGAAAGAGAGCGAAATCCCGGTCAATGCCGGCAAGCAGCAAAGAATGAGGGTAGAGGGGGAATCAATCGATTACGAGATCTGTCGATTCACACGCACCTCTTGCAATTACGGCGCGAAGATACAATTCTTGTATTTTACAACTGTGAATTAAGCTTTCATCACTTAACATCATTGATTATTTGCGAGGATCACAATAAGTATAATGAATTGATTTTGATACAAATTTTGAACCCTTTTAAATTTTCGAATTAATAAATTTGGTGAGCGCAAGAGGGACATAATTTGCTTTGTTCAGGCGGATATCATTTTGCACCCATTCCGGGAGTGTTATTTGATCCTGGTGTTATGGCTACAGGATGGACTGCTGTGGTGACAGGGTGAGTTACTATCGCAACAGAGCCGATTGCTTTGGCAACAGATATAGATACAAAATGGATGTATTTTTTATTTTGTATACCGAATTTTAGATATTGACCTTTTCATTTTGATTATAAGGTTTGAATTTTTTATTTTGAAACATAAATGCCGACGAAAACATAAAATTCATACTTCGAAATTTAAACTTGAAAATTCAGAACTCTGGGAGATCCAGTCTGTGCCATCGGATACACACGCAGAAAATAATCGTCCCAGATGGACAATAGGATATGATCCGATCCGATTGTACATCCTGGACTCCATCCCGGACTGTGCAATTGCTTCCCGAATTCCTTTTAAAAGTCTCAGCGGGACTGAAAAATCTGTCCTCAGTTTCATCCCCGACTCCATTATCGACTTGATCCCGGACCCGGGATATCATACCATATAGCGGATGGGATGACGACAGATACAATATGTATGACAAAAACGCTTTCCAGCGTTGGCAGCATGTCCTTCATACTAGGACGACCGGTAAACAGTGACTTTGAATAAAACTTACTCGTCAATCAGATTGGGTATATTGTATCACTAACCGGAATAAATAATTAATTCCATTAGGATGATAGGCATTATCAATCCCCTAAACACGTCAGTGCATGCTCAAAAAAAGACAGTTCCAGTCGGAAAGTGAAAACAGTAACGCGGAGAAAAAGAAGTGATTGAGAAAAACGGTCAATAATGGAGTGACGTTGACGTATACGGTTACGAGGACAGTTGGTTGCATTCGTTATTCATTCGCGTTTTAAGTGTGAAATGATGTGGCAGCTCATATTTTGAACAAAAGGAAAAAAATACAAGCATCGTAAGTAGGGAGGATATTGGCCGAGATTCCCGTTATCGCGTCATCACACACAGTACCCAACATAGGAATCGTAACCTGGATGAACTCTCGGCATTCCAGACTTGGGACCGGGTTGGATGCCCGGGAGTCCAGGATGAAGTCCGGGATGGAGTCCGAGAGGCCATCCGGGACTATTTTTTTCTGTGCAGGTACCATCGGGTGTTCATCGGATATCTTTGATTACCATCGATCTGGGACAACAAACACGCAAACAAACAGTTTCCGTTCATATATAAAATAACTTATATATATAATATAAAAAGTTAATATATATTAACCCTTTATAAGTCACACCACTCCCGGAAAGCAAAAGGAGAGTGGAAGTAATGCGTTAGGTAGAGCTATACATTTTTACTCATGGCAGAAACGCATGCAGGCACGCACCCGGGTGCACACACACATGCACAGACACGAACAAAGTGAAATTGTTACCTCTCTATATTATAAAAATATCGCTTCCACCGCCGCCACCAACACCACCGCCGCCGCCGCCTCCGCCGCTATGTAAAAGAATCGAGAGGGGGTTAAAAAGGGTGGATAATGTGAGTCAGAGGTGTGAAGCCGCGGTTCCCCCAGGGGAATTAGTGCAGGAAGCACGCTGAGGGCCTATACTCGACTCACGGGAAACATTTTCCGTGGACGGAACACAATCCGTGAACGAATGCATATCCGCGAACCCAGCGCTCCCAAGGGGAAAAATTATTTCCGTTCACGGATATGATTCTCAAACGTCGAGAAGGCCCCTTGGGGGCGGAGCCCTCTTAGTTATTACCACAAACTTTATGTAAATGTTTATTGTTGCCTTTACTGTAAATGTTCCCACATATAAAATATATACGGCCTGCTACGGTTACCAATAATTTGTTGTATCCGATGATAGTAACTGCATCCGCAATTGTGTTTCGTTTTAATGCTGCAACGATACGCTATGTATTTTATGGTAAATGTGGTTTTAAAGTATGGTACATTAACCATTCTGTAGGCAATCAATGTTGCTACATTTACAATAATTATTACAGTTATAACAATAATATTATATTTAATTTGTTGTTGCCTGTAGTACGATTGCACTGATGCATAACTAATTACTTGTAACATTAATAGATAATACGACTAATAATAGACCAGCTGTTAATCGAAAGCAATTAAATGAACAAATAGCTAGTATGCATGATATGTCTTGGAGGGCACCACCTACGTGCGCGCTGGACTGAGTGAGTTGTCGCACTTGTATATCGGGTAAATTGACGCGTCTTCGCGACGATCTCCCCCGAGTCATTTTTGTCTTTTCACGCCGTTCACACGTCTAATTTAAACAAGTATTGGTAAAACCATTTGTGCAATGCGTGAGACGGAAAAGTGATAACCTTATCATTGCAAAACATACGTGACGATAACATACCAGGTATATACGTTTAATCTATTTATATGTATAGGCAGAATGTTATTATGTGTGCGGGAATTAATAAAATGATAATAAGAAAAATCGACGATTTATAATGATCACCAGGGGGGCTGGGCCATTAACAGAGGCGACATTATGACTACAAATGCCTAAATTATTTGGAGCACGTTCAAAGAAAACTCCACGGAATATCCACCGTTTAAGGATAACGGTCAGGAAGGCGGTAAAATACCGGTCAGTATTTAATTTCACCCGTCGCCGTTCGACCTTTGAACCTCTCACATCGACAGTGGCTTGAAGTGAAACATTCTCACTCACACACCTTATGTCGCAGGAACAACAGCAACTCGCGAAAATAAGCTGAGTTTATTGTATGGAGTACTGATATTTCCGATTGTTATCGACGGTTTGTTTGATAGATCAAGCGATTTGACGCTTCGCGTCCGAAATAGATAATTCGTGTTACGCCCTGTTGAGTCTTTGTACCAATTACTGTAAAGATTATCACGCTTGCTAGTGAGGTTGAGCGCGCTCGCTCAAATCGTACGAGTCTGTCTATTATTAGTTGTCAAACTCTGAGATTTGTTTTCCGAAGCTGAGATTGCCTTTGAGGCATTGTTCTTTTTTATTGGGTGGAATTCAACAAAACTAAATACGACCTGGCTACAGTATAACCTTATGGTAGAGTAGTGAAATAGTGCAGATTTACTGAAAATATGTCGAACTTGTGACAATATCCCTGCGCTAATTCAAGTAGGCGATAGATATGGTCACATGCTCCGCAATGTCTGATATATACTATACAATTTATGTTTTTATACTGGTTATGATTATTGAATGAAATTCGCTATTCCTGTGTTGATAAAAGTACGTGATTTAATAACATGGTGAAAGACCTGAAAGAATTTGTAACACGAATCGATATTACATTACGTAGAATAATTTCCAGAATAATTACCTGAATGGATGTTATCGTTTATATAATCCGTAGCATCGGTTGTAGAATTTATATAATACTTGTGAATATAACCAATAATTAGTCCTTGATTACGCCTCTATCTAATACAAATTTTCTTCGTGTCAAGAACCCACAATCAATTGACTCGTCATTTAACTGAATTCAAATGATATAAAGTTGCGAGTTACTATGCAAAGTAAATATTAAACTCAATATAAGTAATACAAAAAGAAATATTACATAATGTAGTAAAAGTTTCTTGCTAAACCTTGTAGATATCGATTCGCTGGGAAATTGACAATTCATTTTAGCCAATTTTAACGGTTAACGTAGTTATATTGATAAAATGATAGCATTTCCCTCGTAAACTTAAACTACCTACTTGAAACCGACTGAAAACCAACGGTCGGTAGGTGCGAAATATACCCAACTTTAATCCAACGGAGTTTCGGATAACATTTGGTCGGTTTAAAAAACCCCACTTAGAACTAACTCACATCAATATAATGCAGAGAGCGTCGATTTCCTGTCGATCTTCAAGTTAAAAATTGTACACCAAACAACTAACGGTTTTCAGTCGATTTCAAGTAAACCAAGCATCAAGAACCGACCAAGAGCCAATCCCAAAATCCAACGGTTGGTTTGTCCGCGAGGGGTTTAAGGATACATGACAATTGTCATAAGGTTATAAAGGGTGATTTTTTAAGAGCTTGAGAACTTTTTTTAAAAAAAAAACGCATAAAATTTGCAAAATCTCATCGGTTCTTTATTTGAAACGTTAGATTGGTCCATGACATTTACTTTTTGAAGATAATTTCATTTAAATGTTGACCGCGGCTGCGTCTTAGGTGGTCCATTCGGAAAGTCCAATTTTGGGCAACTTTTTCGAGCATTTCGGCCGGAATAGCCCGAATTTCTTCGGAAATGTTGTCTTCCAAAACTGGAATAGTTGCTGGCTTATTTCTGTAGACTTTAGACTTGACGTAGCCCCACAAAAAATAGTCTAAAGGCGTCAAATCGCATGATCTTGGTGGCCAACTTACCGGGCCATTTCTTGAGATGAATTGTTCTCCGAAGTTTTCGCTCAAAATGGCCATAGAATCGCGAGCTGTGTGGCATGTAGCGCCATCTTGTTGAAACCACATGTCAACTAAGTTCAGTTCTTCCATTTTTGGCAACAAAAAGTTTGTTAGCATCGAACGATAGCGATCGCCATTCACCGTAACGTTGCGTCCAACAGCATCTTTGAAAAAATACGGTCCAATGATTCCACCAGCGTACAAACCACACCAAACAGTGCATTTTTCGGGATGCATGGGCAGTTCTTGAACGGCTTCTGGTTGCTCTTCACTCCAAATGCGGCAATTTTGCCTATTTACGTAGCCATTCAACCAGAAATGAGCCTCATCGCTGAACAAAATTTGTCGATAAAAAAGCGGATTTTCTGCCAACTTTTCTAGGGCCCATTCACTGAAAATTCGACGTTGTGGCAGATCGTTCGGCTTCAGTTGTTGCAGGAGCTGTATTTTATACGGTTTTACACCAAGATCTTTGCGTAAAATCTTCCATGTCGTCGAATAACACAAACCCAATTGCTGCGAACGGCGACGAATCGACATTTCACGGTCTTCAGCAACACTCTCAGAAACAGACGCAATATTCTCTTCTGTACGCACTGTACGCATTCGTGTGGTTGGTTTAATGTCCAATAAAGTAAACTGAGTGCGAAACTTGGTCACAATCGCATTAATTGTTTGCTCACTTGGTCGATTATGTAGACCATAAATCGGACGTAAATCGCGAAACACTTTTCGAACCGAACACTGATTTTTGTAATAAAATTCAATTATTTGCAAGCGTTGCTCGTTAGTAAGTCTATTCATTATGAAATGTCAAAGCATACTGAGCATCTTTCTCTTTGACACCTTGTCTGAAATCCCGCGTGATCTGTCAAATACTAATGCATGAAAATCCTAACCTCAAAAAAATCACCCTTTATAACATTTTGGATACGAGTGCATACCGCGCTCGGTATCAAAAACTGTTTATCTATTTGTTAAAGGGTGCCGGGGGTTTCTGGAAAAAAGCAAATGAGGTATCTCTTCATCCATTCGTTACGAACATTTCCCTTAAAATAGGTATACAGTTGTTGATACCGACTGGGCCTGCGATGGCCGTGGGGAGGGTGTGGCACATTGCCTTAAGCTATTAATTATACCTTAGCAGGTACGATTAGATAACTTAGCTGAAAATGTTCCGTTTCAAAGCAAAACTAATGCTATTATTTTATACTTCAGTCATTTAAATAATAACAATTTGAACAATTTGCATTTTTAAACTTTCCTGAAATATTTCTTTTATGGTCCCGTCGGACTTTTCGCTGTACTGAATCTCATTACATTGTAGTTGCAGATGCAAGTGCACTTATAACATTGCATTGCAGCATGACCACTGCAGTGTAATGTAAATACCTAACCATTATTTTTCTATACTAGTTACCACTGTATTGTAGCAACAATTACTGAGTTGTCATGTTTGCAACACCGACTTATAATACATACAGAGTAGTGTTTCCAATGCAACAACGTTACATCCAGTTTTTAGAGTTTTTAATATTATAAATGAGGTAAGCATAACACATGCACGGGCGCGCGCGCGTGTGTTGAGTGGTCGAACTAAACTTCTACAATATAAAAAAGTGGCGCCAAGTAGGGGAGACCGGGGAGGTTTTAGGGTACATTTACTCCGTCTAGAATATAAATTATTTTTTTAATATTCTTGTCTCATTTCTATACAAAGGTTTTTAAGCTTTTGTGAGGCGCTGCCACTTGGGTTAAACCTCCCAAACAACGTGCAAAAGCGTTACAAATTCTTAGTTAATTTCATTAAAATGTCGAACGAACAACAACAATATTTGGTTTGTCACGTGATTTTCTGCGAATTTAGTTTTCTTCTCGTATATTACCTTTTTCACTTACCGTTCTCTAAAATTTTTCGATCAATCTCAAAATATTTTGCTCTTTCATTATAACAGTTTTGCCGTCTTACAAAATGCGTTTTTTCATTTTGCATAATTTCGTGAGCTGTTTTCTTTCTAGTTTTATTCTTCGACTTCCGTGCAAATGACATTCTGAAAGTACTAAGATATTTTTTATGAGAGGAGTGGTTAAACCTTTATACAAATTTATCACACCTTTCATCATTGTCATTTTGTAAACTTGAATTGATTATAAAAAATAACATTTTAATTGTTTTAATTCGCACAATATAATTTCGGTCACATATCATTTCATAAACTCAATAAATAGTGCATCATATACACATTAATTCAACTAACTTGGAGTAGCGTGGTGGAAAATAACGAGGAAGCAATATGAAAGGTAAATATAATGATGCAATGTGCAAAGTTTTCTCTTCGTAATAGTTGTAATAGTCGTAAAAGCTGTAAAACAATGAAAATTTGTAATACTCTTTGCGTCCTTTATATTATTTTTTGCAAATTTCTGTTCTTATTTATATTCTTATGGCACAAAATTATGACAAAAATAGAGACACAGGGATAAAACTGACGATTTCTGTTCATCAGACAAAGAATTTTCGAAACAAAAAAGAATTATTCAAATTGGTCTAAAAAAAGTCAATTGAAACTTTCGAAAAATCGACTTTGTTAGACTTCGAGGGTACGAAAATGGGGGAAAATTAATGTTTTAAAACTTTACAAGGCCTCATCCGATCGGAACTTTCCCGCTGACTACAGATTCAAACATGGGTTCGAAGAAAACTAAAGAATTTCGTGTAAAAAAAGCGTAAAAAATATTTTTTTTCAGCATTAATCGGAATGACAGAAACTTAAACTTTTGAATATCCGTTGAACCGAACATTTTTAGTTAAGTAGTTTAAAAAACCATCCGAAAATTACACTTGATACCTCCATCTGAGTTAAGGAAGTGAAAACATTTTAACCAACTTGGCTACACTTAAAATAAGTCGTTAGGCTATCGCTCGACTCAGCTGTCCAGTAACCTACCCAACGCATTTGCGGGAAAGCTAAACAGAGTCAGTCGGTAAAAAACTGTAATGAATCGATTAAGAAGCGTGGAATTCAATTTCGCGTTCGACGATGTTTCGTATTTACCAAAAATATTAGTCATTTGTAAGTAGCGATGATTAAACGCATTGAAGGTGACACCTAGTATGGTCTCTCTAGACCTCACGCGATCCCTATGATGTCTCCCTTCCACACCGGTAGCGTGATGTGAGTCTTGAGCCTTAACTAATCTTGCAGTCTCGAATTTCTCCGTCACGTTTGATCTGTCAGATAAAAAACGAAAACGTCGTCCTGCTGAATTGTTATGCAGAGAGCAATGTTCTTGGCTTTTATCCGACAGATAAACCGTGAAAGAGAAATTCAGATTACAGTTTTTGTTACCCACCGAGTAGTAGCACAACAATTTCCACGGGCACATCGCTCGGGGATAGTACAATTCTTTCAAGCTTGACGGATATCTTCAATAGTAACAATAATAAGTTGCTCCCGGTCGTAAACTGAAGCTTGTTAAACGCTCCAAGAGCGGCCTAAAAATATCGAAACCTAACAAAGTGTCAGTTAATTAAGAAAAAGGGTCCCATTTGTTCTGGTTTTACTCTATGTATTGTTATGATAAATAAAAACCGTTTCGGAAATGAAAAGATTGAAGAAAAATTATGGTCGGAAATCTGTGGTCCGGGATGGTGGCAGTGCCCGTGCACTGCCGACGCATTGCTACGTTCTGGTATGTAGAAGATCCACAGCCAAGAAGGTTGAATCGGCACAGGATGCAGAGAGGGAAGGCTTGAAGTAGCGCGGGGGGTGGGGGAAGTTCCGGAATAAGAGGCAATGCGGAAGAGAGTAAGCAAGTTAGAGAGTGAGAAAGACGCAGAGGCAGCGAGTGTGTGCGCAAGATGAGGAGAACAAGCTCAGATGAGCGGGAGGGATTGTGATCAAAGCCATCTGTTGCATTGTCCCGGCAATTAGGAGGCGACAGCTGAGTCCCACCGTGCTTACTTCCTCCAGCGATTCTCAATGCTGTGCTTGGAGCACGTTCGGCTTATCGATCCTTCAACTCGTCGCGTAATAGGAAGGACGACGAAGACGTAAGTCGACGAGAGCGGGTCTGCCCGAGGACTTCGTGCCGTACTACCCCGAGTACTACCTTAGACACAAATACTGCATAGCCAGACGTGCGCATAGAACTGTGTATTTACCTTTGTTTATAATTGCGACAATACGTCCATGCTATCTTCTAGAGATTATGTGTGTGTGTCAAGCAGCTCTGTGTTATGAAAATGAAAAGATGTTGAAAGAAAGGGAAAGAAAAGTAAACTTGAGGCTGAGAATGAAAGGATCGGGCGAGGAAAACGAGAGGGGAAGGGGGAGGAATGCGACAGAGGGGATTGAGAGTCGCCGGAGGAAGTAACAGCTGGCCAAAGGGACCGTAACATCAGCAGCAGTGGCTATACCATTCTCCTCCACTCCTCCCTTCGTCGTATTCCTTTCCACTGAAATTCATATACGTATAGGTGAAAGGCATATATCCGAATGTGGCGAGATGGAACGAGACACCGGATGACTAGAAAAGAACGAATAGAGGAAGAGGATGGAAAAATTGCAAGCATGTCCGATCGCCAACGACCAGCCTGCTTTCGTCAATAGTAATTTACCCCTTTACCCGATATCACGATCGCCAACCTTCTTTTCAGCGTGAAGAGTAATTAGCGAAAATAATTTCAGAGTTGATTCCTTTCCCCGGTCTGCCTTACTACGATGCTGGTCTGCGATTCTATTATATTATGAATAGTATAAAATTGATGAATGGCACAGCAAAATATTTGAACATATAACACGCTCAAAATCTAAATTGTACTCTACATTGTATTTTACCAGTATTGTCGTAAGTTTAACAATACGTTATTTTCGTTAATAGATTTATCGAGAGAGTTACCGTTTATTTTGCACATTTCATTTTACCGTTTATGTGCCCGATATTTATAACATGACATTTTGCCAATCCCTCTCAATATAAATTGTAAAAGGTTAATATATTTATTTAAAATTATTAAAATTTATATATTGATCAGTTTTGATTAATAAATAACTATCCATCACACATTATAAATAGTCATTCAACCGGATGAAGTACCAACTATTTAAGAAAACTATTAAACAATAATATTTCGAAGATTGTATTTGTATTGATTTTTTCAAATATTAAGGAAATTATTGCAAAAAATAAACTTGTATAACATTTGCCTATCGCGACAAGGTTTTAACGATCCCTTCAAATTCGCTACCTACTGTCAGAATAAATAAGTATGGAATGCTTGCGCCTCCTGTTCTTGAAGTTTTTAGTTATTTTCGACACCGTAGTGAATTTTATTTGAAAATAAAGGTTTTAGCGATGATACTTATGATCAGTATATTCAGGGGATATGAAAGTTGTCAATTTTAGAAATCATGTATCTGAAACATTGTACGTTTAAAAATAGTAATCGTAGCTTCTTTTATATGTAAAATTTAGTAAACTGTTGAAAAATGAAATGGAGGTGTTAAAATAAAAATGTTATAAAATAAAACACTTCTTGTTTTTGGTAGGAACTTGGATTTTGTACTCGATCTTTTCAGCCGAGAAATCAATTGAGTTTTTTGTATATCATTAATTTCTAATTTTGTATATTACATTTACGCCCCCCCCCCTCCCACGTACATGGGAGTTGGGGATTGTCCGTGATCCAAATTATCCGTGGTTCTTTCGGACCCGACCACGCCGGTGAAGCTGGATTCTACTGTTGTAAGATATTGTCCTGTCTTGTTGCAATGGAAACATACCATGTAAAAATTTTGCTATCAAGGTTTATTTGATCGCCATTTTAAATCCAGCACTCGTTATATTTAACCCCTTGTCCATCCCAAAATATTATTCTGCGCTATTGGCATTTCTACTCGACGTTCCTCTCGTTGTCTCGTTCCGTTGTTTCGGATGCATACGAGGCTCGTAGCAAGCAGGAGCTGGCAGGCAGGCAGAGAGATTCCACGCGATAACGCAGAGTAGAGAGAACGGGAAGAAGCCAAGGTGGATGACACGACCCGTAATTGCATGTTATCCGCGGGCGGGCGCGTCACCGTGTTAGTAGAGAGACAGCTGTATAACTACGAAACGGTATACTATGACCCATACACGTACAGAGTGCATGGACTTGCGTGGGAGATCGCTTGTACGTGCGTGGAAATATCATCCCAGTCGACCCTGTATTGGCTATCTACCCGGTTTCAAACGTTCCCCCCCCTCCGAACCTAGCACCTTGCACAGCGAGCCATGCACATGTGGATAAGAATTTGAGTACAGCTATGACTCCGGAAAATTAATTGTTCATTTTGAATTGATATTTTCACTCTACCTATACTAAAAATGTGGAGTCTTTCCGTTATAGAGTACCAAACGTTCCATATACTATACCTATGTTTAATAAACATTGTAACGGTATTTATCGTTAACAATACCCTAAAAATGTTAACGGTATTTATCGTTAACATTACCCTAATTTTAGTTCGGACTCGAGCAGGGAGGAAATTAATACAAGCCTCAATATTGGGTAAAAGTAGGGTTTATTCGAAAAGATATAATAAATATTAGAAAAAAATAGAAAAAGAAAAATAGAATATCATTAATAATTATGAATTTGACTCCTTTTTAATAGTTCTTGGCAACCATGCGCCTCACAAAAAGCTTTACCCGGGCTCACGCATGCCTATATAATCGTGTGCGCGAAAGATGAGAATTTAAAGTAATAAAATAGTTTCTCCAGTGGTATGAAAATAGAATTACTACGGAAGGTAAGAGAGTGCGTTGTTATACCGGCCTCGTCATCGATAATTTATCACCGTAAACGTGGTCTGATACCATTCGTTCATTTAGGATTTACCGTACCCGACATCTATGTAGTTCAGCCCTGTGGTTGGGATGGAACTCTCACTTGAGCTCCCATGGCTTCGCTACCTGCTCGCTTGCCCGGCCGCCGCTGCAGTGGAGGCGTCAGGGAGATGCATTCGCGATACATCGGCGCATCGAGATGACGATAGGGGCGTCCCTAGCTGTTTTTATGGGTGTTTTAGTCCTCTTATTTTACAGTTTCTGATTTTTTTTATCATTCATACCCCTTGGTATCCTTATACCATGAGGTATCGTCCGGGATGCTGTGCGGCAAGTTCGGATGTTTCTGCATCTCAGCTACTGGACTTCGATATTAGTGGAGATGTTCCTCTTTGCCCCTTGGTATCAGGCCTGGTCCTTGGCGTGGTGTTGGTGATATGATCCTTCTTTGGTTAGTTAGTTGGTCCTCCTTCTGGTTGGTGATTTGATCTTCCCGCTGGTTGGCTATCTGGTCCTAGGCGAGTATCTGTGAACAAATGCTCCCGGATTGTCACATTTCGTACCCTTTTATACTGGCTTCCCCGCTCTTTTTCCCAGTTCCGCCTGTATAAAAGGGTATTACTATATTGGACAGTCGTCCTGAAGCCCATCTCCTGTAGTCCATCGATCCCGCTAATTTCTTATATACGATTATTGTAATTCATCGTTGAATCCTTTTCATACCTCATTTAGTACTTTAGTGGTTTGTACTATCTTTGTTTGAGGAACGGCAGTTCGTTTCTCCTTGCGCTGTTCTTCATAGTATTGGTCGTGCGTAGTACAGGTCCCTCTGGTAGTGTGTATCGGGTGTATATAAGCTTGTTGTTCTATGAACATTTGGCAATGCGTGGTACTAGTGCTTCGCTGTGTATGACTTGCGTGTATCGCGGCTAGTTCCGTGGTATCGGTGCGATATACTATGTACTATATGCCTTACGTATATGAGACGAACCCGTCGTCTCAGCATAGTAATTTTAGACTAGCGACCACATACAACTTAATATTGATAAAGGTATAGCGTTAACTAGTAGTCAGTCACATGGAAATTTGCGAATCACAACTCAGGATGCGAGAACGTGATTGCAAATAAAAGCGTGGGAAAGGAAGGCCTAATTCAAACTCCACATTTGCGAATTTTTATACATATCGGATCTAATTGCTTAAACCAAATAAATAAAAAATTGTTAATCAACGAAATTCGAGGTTTTTTTACCAAAGGAAAATATTTATTAAGGCCCTTTGGTATCTCTGCAGAATTAAAAATCGTGAAGTCATAAGTGAGGCAATGTACGGATTTTTTCGAAAGATCTCAAATCATTAGAAAGGACATAGTATGTCATCCTGGTCAGTAGATTAATATTGTTTATTTCTGGAATGTATAGTCTGTTGGTGAAGTAAAAATAATCACAAACAGCCTAGAAGACAGTTTTGAAGGGACTTAAAAATGAGATCATTCATAACATGGACTACATTTTCCATAATTTTTCGCTTCTACGTCACGCTTAAAAATGGCTGACACAAGTATTCTGTAGCGTTAACTATTACTTTTATCTGATCACACTAAGCGAAAAATCAATAATTTGTTTTTTTTTCAATAATAAAGCAACTATTGTCTTTCGTGATTTTTCAAATACCACATTTGACTAAGATACACACATTTATGAAATACCCATTAGGTGCACGCGTATCCCGTGTTCTTGAACATAGACGTTCGTTCTAAATAAAAAATAAATTCACACATTTTGAAAAACTTGTGACTGCAAGAACTCTAATAAAAGATAATTTTATTACAAAAATTTCCGATGTTATTTTCGTTAGCTAATTATTTAAATTATAATAATTCATTCATTTTACTGTCGTCATTACATTCGGGAGTCATCTTCTAAACATCGTAATCATTTTTACATATCAAGAGACGTGTTGACGTCTCGGCACTAATTATAAAGAAAAAATATATGCTATATGGATGTTGCTAACTTAGAAGAAGATATACCCCGACTATAGTGATAATAGTAAGCTAATTATAACAATTCAAATAATTACCAGGTCTATAAATATGAAACCGGAATTTGGCCATAGATGGCCCTAGCTGTCAATGTAGTTACCGTCAAACCGCGTCATTGGCGCCATTTTCTTGTTGACATCTCTGAAAAAAATGTTCAACTCGCAACAATACAAGTTTCATACAACAGCATAGTTTGTAATAGCGTTGAACATGTCGAATTTTGTGCCTGGAAACTATGATTTGCGGACAGCATTGATTTTCTGTTACCAATTGAAGAAAACTGCTGCAGAATCGCATCGAATGCTTGTCGAAGCTTACGGTGAGCATGTAAATCACAGTAAATCATCTCTTGGTAAATCACAGTGCTTTGAGTGGTTTAAAAAATTCAAAAGTGGTGATTTTGACGTGAGAAACGCAGAGCGTGGAAAACTACCGAAAAAGTTTGAAGACAGCGAATTGCAAGCATTGTTGGATGAGGATGACGCTCAAACGCAACAACAACTCGCGGATCAATTAAATGTGACAAAAGAAGCCGTCTCCATACGTTTGAAAGCCATGGGAAAGATCCAGAAGATGGGAAAATGGGTTCCACATGAACTGAATGAAAGACAGCAGGAAAACCGAAAAACCACTTGCGAAATGCTGCTCGCCAGGTACAAAAGAAAGTCATTTCTCCATCGAATTGTGACTGGCGATGAAAAGTGGATATATTTTGAGAATCCTAAGCGTAAAAGATCATGGGTAACTCCAGGCGAACCATCGACATCGACTGCAAGGCCAAATCGCTATGGACGGAAGACAATGCTCTGTGTTTGGTGGGATCAGAAGGGTGTGATCTATTATGAGCTGCTAAAACCTGACGAAACCGTTAATACTGAATGCTACCGAAAGCAAATGATCGATTTGAATCAAGCTTTGTGTGAAAAACGACCAGAATATAAAAAAGGCAACACAAAGTGATTTTGCTTCATGATAATGCACCATTACACATAGCAAAACTGGTCAAGGAAACGATTGAGGCGTTTAGTTGGGAAATACTTTCGCATGCGGCTTACTCACTAGACTTGGCTCCGTCCGATTACTACTTATTTGCATCGATGGGACGCGCACTTGCTTAGCAGCGCTTTACTTCTTACGAAAATGTACGAAAATGACTCGATGACTGGTTTGCCTCAAACGAGCAACAGTTTTTTTGGCGTGGCATCCACAAATTGTCGGACAGGTGGGAAAAATGTATAGCTAGCGATGGGCAATACTTCGAATAAAATATTTTTTATCATTTTCATACAATAAACGTGTATTTTCTATACAAAAATTCCGGTTTCATATTTATAGACCTGGTATACGAGGGTCGATCAATAAATAGTCGGCCTTGCGTCATCTGTTGGTCGAGGAAAGAAATCAATAGCGATGTTTAGTAGTGCCATCCTTCACATGACTGTTGTCAAAGTTTCAGCTCGCTGCGATGTTTAGTTTGCGTTTGACAGCGTCGTAAGACAAACAACTTTTGTGTTTTTACAAAAATGGAAAGAATTGAGTATCGTGCAGTGATTTGATTTTTGTCTTTGAAAAAGAAAACGAACGATGAAATCAAAGCGGAGCTAGACGAAGTTTATATGGACCTTGCACCTTCGTTATCAACCATTAAATATTGGACAGCTGAATTTAAACGCGGTCGTACGAGCATTGTTGACGATAAACGTCCAGGTCGTCCAAATGAGGTCATCATACCAGAAACAATTGAAAAAGTCCACGATATGGTGTTAAATGATCGGAGACTAAAAGTGCGTGAGATTGCTGAGGCCACAGGCATATCATATGGCTCAGTGATTTCAATCCTGAGTGATCAGTTGGGTATGAAAAAGTTATCCGCCAGATGGGTGCCGCGTTTGTTCACTGTCGACCATAAAAGAGAACGTGTAGCTGATGGCCAAAATTCATGAATTTAAATACGAATTGCTTTCGCATTCACCGTATTCTCCAGATTTGGCCCCCTCCGACTACTTTCTGTTTTCAAACCTGAAAAAATGACTTGGCGGAAAGAGATTTGGTTCCAGAGATGACCTCATCGCCGAAACAGAGACCTATTTTGAAGACCTTCCGAAATCGTATTATTCGGAGAGCATCAAAAAATTAGAAAATCGTTGGAATAAGTGTATCGAGCTGAAAGGAGATTAAGTTGAGAAATAAAAAGATTTTTGTCCAAAAAACGCGATTTTCTTTACCAAGCCGACTATTTATTGATCGACCCTCGTACATTAAATTTATTATTATTATCATTATTATTGTTGTTGTTGTTGTTGTTGTTGTTGTTGTTGTTGTTGTTGTAATGCGGTGCTTCAGGTGCTTAGGGTATGAGCATCAAGCCAAAAACTGTAGTGGCCCGGATAGAAGTAAACTGTGTTATAAGTGCGGTGAAACCGGTCATGAAGGCGCTGCGATAGGGAAGTGCGGTGTGTTTTGTGAGCAGACGAAGTGCATTCGTCCCACGTGCCGGGAACAGGGAAATGTGCCGCTTTTCGGAGAGCGTTGGAAAGTGCTAAGAACAGGACCACGAGATAACAAGGGTACTTCAAGGAAACCTCAACAGGAGCAGGACGGCCGACGACCTCCTGACACAACTGTTGCGCGAGAAAACATGTGATGTGATTATTATCAGTGAACAATATCGTGATAAAGTGAATGCGAACTGGTACGCGGACAACCTAGGCACTGCAGCCATCTGGGTCCCGAACCCCGGAAAAGGCCGAATAGAAGATCACGGAAGAGGAAACGGCTTTGTCTGGATTAAACAGAGGGACGTTTACTACGTGAGCTGCTACTTCACGCCCAATGAAGGCATCGGGCAATTTGAAGAGAAGCTCAACAGCCTGGAAGACCAACTACGGGACATAGAAGGAAAAATCATCGTGGCTGGAGACTTTAATGCGCGAGCGTTCGAATGGGGCATACCGCATCCGGACGGCAGGGGCAGGCGAATAATGGAAATGGTTTCAAGACTAAGCCTCACAGTGCTCATCACCGGTTTGACTGCGACTTTCCGACGACCAGATTACAGGGGAGGGATACCGGACATCTCGTTTGCATCGGAACGCGCAGTGCCATGTGTGAGAAAATGGACGGTGATTGAGGACTTCACCAGCAGCGACCACCAATACATCATGTTCGAATTATTTGAGGAGGGAACCACACCAAGGGTCAACTGGGACCTACCACCAAGATGGAACGAAGCCAAAATGGACGAGAGGAAACTGGGTATAGCGATATTCAACGGACGGTGAATCTCGACGCACGTTGAAAACCCAAGCGCAGAAGAATTGGTGGACGAAACGATGCAGCTCATACTGGAAGCGTGCAGAGCATCGATGCCGAGAAAGCAGCGACCAGCGAAGAAGGGGGCAGCGTACTGGTGGACCGACGAGATCGCTAGTCAGCGAAAACGATGCCTCCGACTGCGAAAAAAAGCAACTCGAGCTCGAAGAAGGAATCCTGATGAGGCAGCGATCATCGCGGCTCAATACAAAGGCGCCAAAAAGACTCTACAGTGCCAAATTGGCCGCAGCAAGTCGGAGCGCTGGAATTCCATTATACAGGACGTGAATAACGACCCGTGGGGATTGGGCTACAGGATAGTGACGCGGAAGCTGGAAGCTTTCTCGGAAGGAGTGAGCATGGACCTGAATAGGATGAAAAACATCGTAGATACCCTATTCCCGACTCACCCACCGAGGAGCGAGGAGGACCTCGACATCAGGATTGAGGACATCACGTCATTTAGAGACGAGGAGCTGATGGACGCGGCCAAATCCCTGCAGAACAGGAAGGCCCCAGGACCCGACGGCGTACCGGCAGAAGTGCTGAAGGCGGTGGCAGACACCTGCCCGAAACTGCTTCTCGACATGTACAACTGCTGCCTGAAGAACGGAGTTTTTCCCAAACGCTGGAAGACGCAGCGTCTGGTGTTAATCAGCAAAAGCAAAGGAGACCCTACCTTCCCCTCAGCCTACAGGCCACTGTGCATGCTGGACACGGCCGGGAAATTACTGGAGAGGATGATCAAACCGCGTCTACAGACAGCAATACGAGAAGCAGGTGACCTGTCGGATAGACAATTCGGTTTCAGGAAAGGACGATCCACGGTATACGCAGTTCAAGAGGTCGTGAGAACAGTTGAGGCAACGCGAGAGAGCAACCACTACTCACGAGAGATCGTGGTATTGGCTACGCTCGACGTGAAGAATGCCTTCAATTCAGCAAGATGGTGCGACATGATGCGGGCGCATAGGTACATTTCCAGGTACCAACGTACCTCCTCGCGATGGTAGATGACTACTTGAAGGACCTAGTACTGCTCTACGAAACACGAGAAGGCCAACAGAGAAAGGTCATCACCTCTGGCGCAGCCCAGGGATCGATCCTCGGGCCAGACCTCTGGAACATCTCTTACGATGGAATTCTACGGAAGGAAATGCCAGACGACACGTACCTGATAGGATACGCCGACGACGTCGCCGCGGTCATCACAGCAAGAGACCCCGAAGCGGCACAAAGGCGTCTCAACCAGGTCATGAGGCGAACGCACCAGTGGATGAGGGACCACAGCCTCAGCCTAGCCACGCAGAAGACGGAGATAGTAGTTCTCACTCGGAAGAGGATCTCGAACATACTGCGCATGCAGGTTGGAAACGAAGAAGTGGAAACGAAGGACGCAGTGTGGTATTTCGGCATCACCCTGGACACCAAACTAACCTTCTGGGAACACATCAGGAAAGCGACAGACAAAGCAGCGGCCATGGTAGCAGCGCTGAGCCGTCTCATGGCGAACGTGAGAGGACCAATGACCAGCAAACGCCGGCTGCTAATGTCGGTGACGCACTCGATTCTCCTGTACGGAGCAGAGATCTGAGCGGACGCACTGGAAGCGGAAAGCCGAAGGAAACGTATAGCCGCGGTACAAAGGAGAGGAGCCCTGAGGGTGGCCTGTGCATACCGAACGCTATCAGGACCGGCAGCCCTGGTTATTGCTGGAGTGGTACCCATCGAGCTCCTCGCGAGAGAGAAGAAACGAGTGTACCTACGACGAGCTGAACACGATCGGCAACAGATGAAGAAACAGGAGAGGAATCACACCATGGAGCTTTGGCAGGGCATGTGGAACAGTGACGCAAGAGGAAGATGGACAGCCAGACTCATCAAACATCTGGCCCCATGGACAGAACGTAAACATGGGGAAGTGACTTACTACCTGACCCAACTATTGAGCGGGCACGACTACTTCAGCGCATACCTCCACAAGATGGGGAAAGTGGAAAATCCGCGATGTATCCACGGGGATTCTGAACGCGGCGACGCTCATCACACCTTATTCGAGTGTAACCGGTGGAGGGATGAGAGGAAAAGGTGGAGGAATCACTGGGGCTTATCACCCCAGAGAACATAGTGGCATCGATGCTGATCAGCCGGGAAAAGTGGGATGCGGTGACAAATTTTGCGCAAACAGTTCTACGCCAGAAGAAAGAAGAAGAAAACAACACAGTAATAGCCGGAGCAGAAAACAGCTAGCTGGACATCGTGAGCAGAGTGAACTGTGCAGTGCGAGAAAACAGTGCAGAGTTCAGTGAACCACAGTGAAGTGACATAGTGAAAATAGGTCGGGCATTAGCGTATCAGCTAAGGGAATTGGGCAGAACATGACAGCTTGCGCTGGACCGCGGCCATAAGCAAGCACAAAAGAGTGAAAAGGCCTGGAAGGCAAAGAAACAGGATAACCCTGACGAAATGCGGAAGCGGTTCCGGGGTCGTTACACAATATCTGGAAAAAGGGTTGGTGGTTTTTAGTGGGTACAAATCCCACACTTTGAGGAGTGCGGTCCGTCCTCTCTGTCTTTTTGAAGATTTTCCACCACCCCTTGGAAAAAAAAAATTATTATATGCATAACTCCCCCGCACTGCTGTTCTATCATATATTTTCTAGATATTATTCTTTAAATTTGATTAAATGAGCATGTAGAGCCATTGCAATTTTAAAAGGTTATATTTCATTTTATAATGTAAAACGACGTAAACACGCTGATTTTAATGAATTGCATGCTGTAATTGGGCTGTAACTTTCCACAAACGGGAAGTTACGGTCAATGTTGGTTAGTATTGCACTTAGCCATAGTCGTAAAGCAGTTGAAAATAACATTTTTAAAAATTATTTACTGTAGATTTTACTTTGGTAAGTAGAAAACGGTTATAACTATCGAGCTGAAATGTGGTACGCTGGTGGATCAATTACTACTGTTTCATCGTGATAAATTTGCTTAAAAATGTGTACCATTAAACTTTTATAAAAGTACACATTCCGTTGCTGCAAAAACTGAGAAAAACATAAGATCATTCATGTAATGGTTATTCGAATAAAATTGCTGGGCCTACCATTGGAAAGTTAGGTTCCTAGTATAAATGAATAATAACCTTGAATAATGCATACGGTGACCCAACTCTATCTATCTATCTGTGTAAGAAAAGAGAATTAGGGTTTCTTTAAACCTAAGATCAACTGCAGATCAACTGCAATATTATTGAATTTATCTTTTAGCATCTGATGCCTTATATAGAATTAACATTGTACAAGTAAAACGCATTGCCTTTGATATAATAAAATGGTTGATTAGCTAACTCTTATAATGTTTAAGCAGATAAGCCAGCGTGTACAATATTTACGGAAACCTGCAAAGTAGAACTTTGCATATTGTTTCCTCATTATCTTCCACCGTTGACAAAGCCGCCTCCACGAGGAAGCCAAAGTTTATCAACATACTTCCTCATGGAGTTTATTTTATTTGTTCGAAATTTTTATATTTTTAAAAATTTTATTTTATTTTTATTTTATATTTTTGTATTTTTCGAAACCAAATATTTTACAAAAATAGCTAATTTCATCATTTTTTATACCCATTGTCAATTCCACACTAACTCAATAGGGGAGATTTGGCTAGATTGTCACACGGAACTATGTGGCAGTTAATATTGGGCCGCTCTATTGGCAGAACAATTCTGAATTTTTTATGGAATTTCAGTGATGTGAAAAGTATTGTTCCAGTACAAAAAGAATTTCTGCCAAAACTTAAACAAAACTGTAAAAAATGATGATGCATTTTAGCTATACGAAAGTATTCATCTTCTCCTGGTCCTATTTATTACGCGATATTATATAAAATAAATCTTTTGTGGCTACATTAATGGCCAGTTATCGTTAATTATAGTTAGAGGAAAGCCGTAGGGATCGTATTATGGACTTGAAACGTTGCGATTTTCTAAAATTATCAATAAATATCTTGACGCGATGACGGTGAAATTTGTGACGCGGCCTGTTAGGACATGATTTCAGAATTTGACGAAGGAGGCTGTTACATGAAGATCAATACATTGGACAAAATAGTAAAGATTTTCATTAAAAACAATAAAATGCATTCATTATTATTACTCATGAAACTCACACTTTGCGCCGCAAGGCTCTCTGTTCCCCTTTTCACATAAAAGAAACATGCGATTGAAAGATTGTCACATGGTGCCCGGCGGTAAGGTAGCATGTGAAACTATATGCAGGTTTCCGTAGACCTGCTTTTTTCTGAAACAAATAAGGGTTTTGATCACTTATTATATGCTCGTGACTTTCTTGAATGCTGCATGTAGATACTTATTAGAATAAATTATGGAAAAAATAGCGAGATATTGAAAATTAACGGGCTGGAACAAACTGTCACAAGGTACCGCTGAGTTTATCCTATACGAGTATACCAAGCAACCGAGGGTGAACTTCGCTTGCGTGAAAAGTTTCAGTTCATTAGCTTAAAATTTACACTCGCTACGTTGTTTACGTCATGCCAAATTTCTGAACAAAAACTAATGACTCATAAAATGATAATGGCTTGGTCGATTTTTATTCATTTCACCGCGATGATCAGTCGTGTGAAAATATAATACTTCATACGGTTGTCATAGTAAATGTCATAGTAGTAGACAGTCGTAATAAGTAGGTCCTCCAGATGCTCGCCGAATTTAACCCCGACATTTCAAGCCATTCTGTAGTTATAAGAGATTAATTTTTTTCATTAGGAAGCAAAATAAAAATTAACGCAACCTATTAACCAATTAATTGATTTGGCTCAAATTCAATAGCGATTATTATTGGTTCAAACTTCAGTTTACACAAAGTTTCAGTTCAATGGCTAGAAAACTGTTCTAATTGTCGTATTCGCCATAATTTTTGGAGAAATAAAAAATCTATAAAATTTACACTGATCTTGAATTGTTTAAGCGCTTTACGTTCGAAGCCCTTGGTGCGTACACACCTACACATACGCCCGCGTGCGTATATACACACATCGGACATTTTTTACAACTTTTTTGGATGTTTCAGACTGTTTTATGGGAACCGAGTCAGTTAAAACATTTTAATTTTCTGTGTGAGAAATTTCGTTTCTAACAAACTGATAAATTCTCTTTAAAATCTGTCAATTGAGGACTGGTATGAAGAATATTTCTGTCGTGTCCGAACCAATTCGGTCAACTGATTCGTTTGGAAGCTAATGGAGAATGTTGTTGCAAGGACAATGAGATGTCAGAGTGAAATCCTTCGAGTGGTAACGTTTGGGCCGAATGACTTCTGCAAAGATAGAAAAATTATTCATTACAGTCATTGGTTCACAGATTTTTAATAGAATCATAATCGTATCGCTGGAAACTAAATACTCGCATAGAAGATTACATTTTTTTCTGATTCAGTCTTCTTCAGTTACAAGACATAAAAATTGCAACAAAAAAGTCATGGAAACAAAGCTTCCACTATGAGGAAGCCAAATTGACATTTTCATTATGAAGTGATTCACCAGAATCCATAAATGAAGGTCAGCAATCTAACGTAACAAAACTGCACCGTAACACCTATAATTAAGTATTTCTTATAAAACAAATTCCACGAGCAATTCAATGACATCGGTTGTTAATTGCACGCGGTAGAGACAGGCGTTTCTTGAGAACGGAAAAAAGACTCTCGTTGCAGTATTACCAAATGGACCAATTCCTTCGCGCGAAAAGCCCTCGAGCGACCGGGGTATCGATGAGAATACCGAAGTGCAGACAGAATCCAGGGAGAATCGTCTCTCTCCGTGTACAATTAACAAGACGAAACCGCATCAGCAGCAAGTCAATGGTACTACTCAGCCCGAGTACGTTCGAGGAGGGGGAGGAGGAGGAGGGCAATACGCGGGCTCATCTGGAACCGAGAGTCCACTGTCCTCACATTCGATCAAGCCTGAGAATGAGGATTTCCCCGGTTCCAGACGGCAGGACGAAACCCAAAACAACGAGACTAATGGTGTACCGATATCGAACGGTGGAGCTTCTGGTGTCAGGTGCATTTCCGGCATTTTCGCAGGTCACGGAAAACTCAAGAGGCTTCTCGGCACTCTTGTTCAATTCGCTACCAACATATCGCAGGATATTGGAGACTCTGTACGGACATTGGTACTCGGTCTCTTGGTAAGACTTCTGAAAGTGCCGCCTATAACTGTCAATTCTTAGTTATACCCGTTTAACACCGTGATATATATTTTTAATCGTACAGAGTGGTGCAATGACTGCAGAAGAGTTTCACTCGGCTCTTCAGGAAGCAACGAATTTTCCATTAAGGGGATTCGTCTTGCCGTATCTTAGACACACTCTACCTTCGCTCCGGACAGATCTCATTGCTGCTGCCAGAACAAACAATCAGGTAAGATTTCCGTATCCCAAGCTTACATATTTACAATATATTTTGTCATTTTTACAACATCAAAATGAAAGAGAATGCAGAAAAACTATTTTTTACTATTAATACATTTCAGTAGTAAACATAATCAGAAATAATTTCTGGCAATAATAGTAATTACTTGTGTCAAGAAAATAAATTACTTGATGTCTGAACATCGAGCAAAGCGTGGTAACGTAATGCGTTTGTAGGTTTGGCGAAACTGCTCCAAACTTTTTGTCAATTTTCAACTTTTACGACAATAACCTCAAAAATGACTGCGTTGGCGAAATGAATCCGTATTAGCTCCGGACAATTTGTGACAAAATCGAAAACGTCATGGAAAAAACCTTTAGGAATCGTGACGTAACAAAGAAGAATTTAGCGTGTTCTAGAGATCAACAAGCTAGCTGCATAAATGTGGTGTTGCAACTGTCAGATGCCTGTATTTTTTCGATACTTGGAGGAATAAATTCGCCTAAGCCTCGCCAGTATACTTTATACCCGATGGCACGTGTGTCCAATTGTTCACGACGTGTAACCTGTAAATGGTATATAAATATGGATACAAGCAAAACACAGTATAATGTCAATATAAAAAAGGACATCGGATGGTGAGTGTATTTTACGCTATGTATGCAATGCTGAAAAAGATGTTCCCGCCAGCATTTGTGACTGGGATGCAACAGCTGATTTCCCAGAGCTAACATAACCCTAAACAGAATGAAAAAAAAACTTTCGATTCTTAACAACACGCTCAAACGAGATTATATTAGTTTGGATATATCCGGAATGTAGCGTAATCAAACTCACGAATTCGATTTTTATTATCTCTAAGTTCTCGAAATGCATCTAAAAGAAAAAAGTGGTTAAGAAACTAATAATTAGGTTTCGACAACCAACCAGAATATTTGGCATAGTATCAACTATTCAGTTGGTTAACTTTCCCTTTAGAATTAATTTATTGTCCGTTTCGATTTGGGACATTGATTACAATATCCCCGATATTAATAAAACGTCGAACTTGTTGACATTTAAGCCAAGACTATCATCACTGTGTCAAAATTAACATTAGCATACATTTTATATCACATGATTGTAATGGAAAATGATAAAACTGTGCTAGAAACGTTAAGGGGACCTTAAGTATAATTAAGTTAAGTTATAATTTAGTTAAGCTTTGCTATGATGCACACTTTCTGTGAAGTTATTTAAAAAAAAAAAAAAAAAGGAATCCACACACACTAAAAAATATTGTGCCCGGCGGTTTTGGGGGTTTCCATTAGATTCAGCAATTTATAATATCAGGGTACCATCTATGAAATGAGAGGCGTGTTTTATGGGTGGACATGAGAAAAAGACTGGCAGAGAACACGCGGTGTAGGATCGGCGTGTGCGGCGAAAATAATTATACTGCAGGTTGATCGTAGCAAGGGACTAGAGGACGGTTTATTAGAACGACCAGCAGGACCATAAATCTGGAAGTGCGCGCGGGGACATAAGCCAAAATCGCTAGTTTGTGCTGTGAGTTTATCCTGCAAAACTCCATTATATCCACGAGTGCACGAGCAATATCCGCCATTGCGTTTGCATCCTTTACTGCCTGCGTTACCTCACTTATCAATCGTTGTTCAACAAAAAAATAGAATTTAAGTCAAAGAACTTCTCACGAAGTGTCACCGCTCATGTTTTTGTCGGCGCCGATTGTGGCAGAGGGTGGCCCACTTGGTGGCCCAGCGAAAATGTCAGATCGGTAGGAAGCCGCAAGGGACCGTTTGCTTTATTAAACCGACGAGGCACGATAATAAATCACTGCCTGCTTGTTCGGAACTCGCCCGCGAGTACAGTACAACACCAGCACCGGTAGCATCGTGCGCGGTAACGTGAAAACGACGCATAAACACAAGCTTTATGCCATAGCTTCCTATACACTCACACTAAATTTGCTGTGTACGTGTGTATGTGTGGAGCACGCCAGTCAGAGAGACAGGGTGCAGGGCTCCATTCGAATTCGACTAACGGTTTCAAACGAGCGCCGATCCTCGAACATCTGTGTCCCGCACAGGGATGTGCGTGGGGATATCTCCTCGCGGCAACATTCCCGATGTCAAAGTTACCCCGATTGAGGGAAGACGTGCGATGGCCTATCGAGGGCCCACAGAGCTAGCTTTGCAGAGTCACACTGACACAGATGCCTCGAAATATCGAAACCTCATCGGAATTCTTATTCCGGCCCATGTGGCCAGGCTACATTGAGCATGCAGAGCACACCACCAACAACGATTACGGCTCGCGCGTATATTTGTATTCAGAGAACGAGTGAAACCCTCATCATGTCGTCGAGGGTTGATGATTTCTTTCTCTCGCTCAACCTTCGTTCATCTCTTCATATATATTATTTGAGTGCACTTAACTTTATATGAATACGTATTCGCACCGCGTAGAACAATACACATACCTAGCACAGAATATTACAGGAATATTGCAGAATTTTTTCCAATATTTCATTACAATGGAGATATTGCCGCAACATTGTGGTCTAATATTGCAAAATTACAATTTTTATTTTGCGAAATATGGCTTGAAACAAAAATGGAATAATTTTGCATTTTAGGATCACTTATTTAAAAAGCTGCGTTTTTTCCGAATTCAGTAACATTTCAAAAGGTTTCGTATGAATGATTCTTGTTTGATAATTCCAAACATTTCTTACGATATGCGACATTGCATTTCAAAGACATCTTCGAAGGAAAACCACATTTTGAACCAAGGTAACTGAAAAATTTCAACAACGTGATGTTTTTTTTTGTTTTTTCTCAATTCTTAATAGGTTATGAAATCGTACAACTAACTAACTATAGGCCGCTGCATAAATTGTCAGTTTATTGTGTCATGCTTTAAATAAAAAATTCATTGAATGGATTTTAAGAGGGTTGAATCCAAAAGCATTAAACCCTAAAATAGCAGAACAATTTTGTAATGACTCCTTAATTCTTTGAGGCATAGTGTCCGACCATTATGTTTAACGCACCATGACGATTGTATATTTAGGTTCCGAGGAGATAGATTACGTTAAACGGCTCACCTAGTGAGCTCTCTCTAACCGTATCGATTTATAGGGATAGATAAGGATGTAATGTTAAAGTGTTCCAATTACTGGCGAGGCAACATTAGTAGTTCCCCGAATGATGAGAGAAGCTGTTAAAAGTATATCTACACGTAATGGTCTCAAATTAACCTACAAAAAAAACGATCATCAAGATGGTATTTTTCACGTAGTGTATGTGGAATAGTGATGCCGTCAAGACCTCGAGTCCTCGAGACTAAACGAGACCACACCAGCCTTTGTCTGGTCTCGTGCGGTTAAGGGGTCACATCTAATCAGCGGCCGAAAAAAAGCGGCGTGTTTTTGTGATTTTTTTTTGGAAAATGGTTGCAGGTTTCGAACTTTTTTTTTCACTGTAAGGGGAATATCTTTGAGTATGTTTCATCATTTTTTTATTGGAAAAAATTCCTAAATGTAAATGATATAGTGTATCCGTCCGGACCACTGTTCAAAAAAGGCCTTCCGCGGTGACCACTGTAACTGCCCAACCAATCATCTGAAATAAAAAAACCAAATAAATTTAGGTTTGTATAGTATTATCTAGTCTTTAATCGAAGGATTTTTTTTTTCGATGCGTACTTTTTTTAATATCGAGGAAAAATGGGGTGATTTTTTTACCGAAATTTGGAGCATCACTTTCGATCGGCGACCATTTTTTCAAAAATTAATATTTTATCAAATCCTACCATTTTCAACAACCATTTCCAACCATTTCCAACAACAACAAGCAACCATTTTCGAAAAAAAAAATCACAAAAACACGCCTTTTTTTCGGCCGCTGAGTAGATGTGACCCCGACCGGAGCGATTCTCGAAAGTCGAGACTATGGTCCTGACTTTTGAGTGAGTGTGAAATGAACAGTGAAATGAAAATTACAAATTTTACGGCATTTTGAAATTTTAAAAAATATCTGTGATCGCTTTAATGTCCGTAAATTTCAAGATTTCCGGCTAATTTTTTTCATATCAGTAGAGTACCGTGAAAAGACGGTTCGTATTGACTTTGAGAAATATCGGTCCAACGATTCAGATTTTATGAATTAAAAAAAAAATGTTCGAACTGCTCTAATTTTTGCAAATTTCACGATATCGTGCTCATCTTTTTTTTTAAATAGAGTATTATGAACGTAAAGTTGATATAAAATTTTAAGAGCATCGGTCAAACATTTCGAATATTACAAAATTTGAAATTTTTCGAAAAATTAGAAAAAATCATCGAATTGCTATAATTTTTGCAAATTTCGAAAAAAAGAAAAAGAAATTACTCAAACAAGCTACCAACTGAAACTAAAGTAAGAAAGATAGTTCCTCGTAGAAAGAATTTTGAGCATCATGCGCAATCTCGAGGAAGCAATTTGCAAGTTTGAATTTTTAGCATATTTAATATATGGCACGAAAAATATAATTTCTTATGGCACGAGTTGTTCAACGTCAAATAATTTATTGGCCTTGAAAAAGGCTTTTTTAAATTTTTATCGTTTCAGGACACCGTTTTGTCGCGAATCAATCTTTTTTCAGGTATATTGTCCAGTCAGTAAATCAATCTCTACTCCGATTTACATCCGTTAAGACACTGACCGCTCCTCGTTGATCCTCATTCACTCACACATTAATTTACACACTTGCCCACCTACTCACACTCTTCCTCACACATTCACGCAATCGTTCACACATTAGTTCTCACAGTCACTCGCTCACACACCTGCCTACACATTCGGTTGCACACAATTGCTCACACATCCCCTCAAACACTCACTCACTCACACTCTCGCTCACACACTTGCCCACACATTTGTTCACACACTTGCCCACATACTCACTTGTTTACACACTCATTCACTCACACACTCCCCCCCCCTAGAAACACGCGCGCGCGCACGTACACACACTTGTTTGCCCACTTGCTCACACTTATTTATACACATATTGCACACACATTTACTTACTCACTTGCCCATACACTCGCGCACACGATGGTGACACACGCCCACGCCCATACATGTATGTGCATGACCGCGCCCGTGAGATATTTTCCATTAAGAGGAAAAACGCGTCTAGATGATAAAAATTCTAAAATTCAGCTAAGACTATTCGAGACTGACAAGACCAACGAGACTGTCAAGACTATTCGAGAACTAGACGAGACCGAGACTACGAACCAGACCATGAATTTTGCTGAGACATGATTGATTGAGACATGACCGAGACTCAGTCTCTAATTTTTTTTCAAGACTCAGTCTTGACTTGGTCTCGTCTCATCTTGTCTTGTGGCATCGCTAATGTGGAAAATAAAACAGAATACAATAATACCTTTTTTACACAAAAAATGTAATTGGGACTAATCTATCAGGTAAGCCATAAACAAATAATGGATATGAAAAGGTTCTTTGAGTTGGTGAATTCGAATCCGAAGTAAAAACAATGAAATTCAAAATGGCGAGTCCAGCATGGTCATGGAAAGTCGGAAAAAAGATTGGATTTCTTTCAAAAGACGAATTTCCATGGCTGATCCAATATGGCGAATGAATATGCAAAAATTGACGTCGTGATTGAGTGAAACTTGGTATTCGGAGATTTTGAGTCGCCAATTACAAATCTAAACTCAAAATTCAGAAATAAAAAATGAGGGATCAAAATAGAAAAAAATTACTTGATTTGCATGACTTCTCAGTTTAAAATTGAAATGTATAAAAATCAGTGACCTCAAAAACCTTCGAGTACTGACAAAAAGTTTTATCCAAACCCAGTCACTTTTTGCTAGTGACCATTCTAGTTCGCTATTATTAATATCTGGATTGTAAGGTCAAATTCTTAATCGGCGACTTTAAAAACAGTTCGGTACCGAGTTCCATCCAAATGAAGTCAGTTTTTTATATTTTTGTCCGACATATTGGATCAGCCACTTTGAATTTCAGAATTTTGAGTTTAGTTTCGTAATCGATGATCTCATAAACCCCTGAGAATCTTTCATCTAAATCAATTCAGTTTTTGACATTTAAAACATTTACTTATGGCTAGGTCTAATGCGTTTATGAGAATATTCAAACATTAAGAACTCTCAAGTTATCGATAGCGTAGTGATTAACGTTTCAGATAGGTAATAGTCTGGTAGGCAACTCGTAGGTTACGCATACAAATCCTTTTACAGGCAAAAATAAGGAAAAAATAGAGTTTCTCAAGACTATCAAGAATATCTTCCAATAGATATAATAACTCGTTAATAATACAATCTGTATTCAATCCCACACCCTGAAGATATTGGGATTGACCTTCGACACCAACCTTTCATGGGCCCCACATATCAAGTTACTAAAAGCTCAATGTCGAAAGAGGCTCGACGTGATGAAAGCTCTATCATCGAAAAGCTGGGGTGCAGACCGCTTCGTCCTCATGTCCACATACAAAGCCATAATTAGATCAAAAATTGACTACGGATCCACTATCTACGGGTCAGCAACTGACCACGTAACGAGCATTTTAGACCCCATCCAGACCTCAGCAATACGATTAGCGATCGGAGCATTCAGATCAAGCCCAAACTCCAGTGTCCTGGCAGAAGCCTACAAGACTCCCCTTAGTCTCCGAAGAATGGGAGAAACCATATCGAGGACCACGATCGAACCGATACCCAGCTCATCCTTTGAAATAATTGAAAATAGGCCACAGCTCCCTCAACCATTACAATTAAGGAAAAACAAATCATTGCACACTTCAACCTCCAGATGCCAAAAGTCCTGGCTAGAAAAACTCGAAATATACCACCCTGGAAGCATCCATGTCTGAAAATTGACCTGGACATACACCGAGACTCACAAGGGAAAAAGTCTACATCTACGACCCAATTTCGTAGCTTATATCACAAAACGTTACAAAAATACGAGCATCATATAAAGCTATTCACCGACGGATCCATAATCGACAACAAGCGCGGCTGTGCCATTATTACTTCGGACGCCTCCCTACTTTTTAAACTACCACCGGAATTTTCAATCCTTTCCTGTGAAGCTTTCGCAATTTCGCAGGCGTGTATTCATATTGAGGAAACCGGAATAACGTCAGCAGCGATCTTTACAGACTCTATGTCTACCTTAGAAGCTATAAAGAATGAGATAAACCCAAATCCAATGAACTTAGACATCCGTGAAAAAATGGCAATGCTTGAAAACTCGAGCAAAGAAGTAGCCCTGGTATCGGTACCAGTTCACCAAGGAATTAAGGGGAACGAAAAAGCAGACGCCGCAGCTAAACGAGCCACATCAGAAACTTCAAACTGCATCGACGAGATCCCGATATCACCTCACGAACTCAAGCTCAAAGTACGCACAGCCGTAAATATTAAATGGAGTTAACTCTGGAGTAACTGTCGACTCACGAAACTACATGAGGTCAGAGAATCCATATGACAAAACTCCCATACTTCGCGAACCGAAAAGAACAAAGTGCAATAACCCGCCTCAGGATCTGGCACAGAAACATAACCCACGTACACCTTTTCGACTAAACCCCAAGGAAAATGTGCGATAAATGCAACGAACCTATAACTTTTGAACATTTGATATTGAAATGTCCTGAGTACCAAACCGAACGAACTACAATAAATTTACCGGCAACCTTAAAAGAGTGTTTAAAGAACAATAACAATGCAGATAAAGTGCTGAACTTCTGCAAAAAAACAAACGTGTTCCAAAGCCTGTAATTCGGACAGAAAAGTATACGTCAAACTCGACGAATCCTTGTAAAAGTATTGTCAAGTCGCTAATAACTATCGATGTTGATGCGACTTTAAATAAAATTAAATAAAAAAAAATTTTTTTTAAAACAATCTATATTATTCCAATGTCTAAATATGTTGGTGCCATGTATGTAGTGATGTTGAATTCGATAGCAAAATGCCTTTCTTTATTTATTATGTACCATTTTCTCCTTCTTTTGTACTAGAGATGTCACAGTGCAATTGATAGTAATCTATTTTTTTAAATACATGAACTAGAAATTGAATATTCGGTAAAGCTGATATTGCTGAATGTCGTACAGCGCATAAACGAGCAGAGGCGAGTGGGTAATGGATAGAACGAAGACGACTATTAAAAAAAGAGCAAGGCTCTCGCCTTGCGATCAAGCGAGTTGCTACTCTCTATTGTTTAATGCGGTTTATGTGGTACTTAGAAGTCGTATATATAACTATTTTTATTGGTGATAAATATATGCCACAAGCGTCATCTGTCACCAATTTCGAGTGCGGCTATCACTCCCATCGTGTCGAAATAGCCAATCAAAAGTTACGTTTTATTATACGGCATGGTTAATGGATTTGGGATTTTATCAGTATCTTCCGAAATGTTTATCCTCTTGATATGTTAATTCTTCATTCGTTGCTCTAGTTTTAAAGTTAGAAATGTTGGCGGAATAATCACTCGAGCGTTGTTAGTAGGTTTCGGATCCTATGCCTACCGTACAAAATTGGCAAAATTTACGAGCAAATCTCTCCAGAACCTAACCGTTTAGTTCAAACAAACCTAAAATCTGTAAGCGTTCTGTAGAAACCTTAATCTTTTCTTTTATTTTTATCGATCAATTTATAATTAACTTAAATACAAGCTTTAAATACAATTTATACTTAACCTAATACCACCTTTACACCGTTTTGACAACTGACTTAGTCGGATGATCGACCTTAAGAGAATATCCATTACAGCCTTATTTTGGTTGAATATTTTACGTTTCTCTGCGAATTATTTTGAGGTTCATTGCTCGAGCCGACGAGCAACGTATGATGAGTAATGTTCTAGGTGCAGGAATTCGCGAAAGAATTGCGATCGACACGATGCGAGAGAATTTCCAGGTACTTTTGTTAGAAAAAAACTACACATCTAGATTCAATTGGTACAGCAATGGATAAGAAATAATTATATGAACATACCGTTCTCTGTTTTATGGATAGCATGTCTTATTGTCGTCGTTACTAAATGTATGGTAACCAGGTAGCTTCATCATGTACTGTACAACTAGCATCTTTACTTTTAATTCTACGTAATCAAAATAGCCATGAAGTCTCATAACATCATGTTGATTTAGCGACTGACTCGTATTTTTTTATCAAAATTTCTGGCCTTTAAACGATCGTTAAATAACGATATCATTTTGTCAACGCGAAGCTACAGGTTTAATGAAGAATATACATCAGATTCGAATAGTTTATCGAATACCTGACGGAACAATACTTGAAATCAATTACGATTACTCGAAGTTATTTTGTTGTGGATTATTATTGTTGTCATTAAATTTAGTTTTAAGATACCATAATAGACGATGAAAGATATCAGGAAAAAACAAAATAAATAAAGATGAAAAATGGAACGTTCCACATGGCTTCCTCATTATTTCCACTTTTAACAATTCCACCTCTGTGAGAAAGTATTTAATGAATTTTGGCTTCGTTATAGAAGAATCATTGTGAAAAGTGAAAAATAATGATAATAATTGATTGGGGACACCGCCAGCTACATTTGATTCGAATTTGGTGCCAACAAAGTGATAATTATAATAAAGTCAAATCTCAAACTTATTCCTATAAGTTTCTTTGATTTGAGTTAGTGCAGTTACCTCATTTTATTTGAGATACTTTTTTTTTCGAAAAAACAATTTTTTTTCTTTAATTGACAATTCGAATTTGATAAGAATGAAATTAACCCTGTTTTATACAGTTTTCAATTTGCTGGGCTAAACATTTTTGCACAACTGAACTAATTGGTGAGAAATAGTTGAATTCACAAACAAATCCCCAAAATACAAAATTTGATAAAATATAAACTTTATTGTACATTCTTACTAAATTCAGGACCAAATATCGGAATATTCTGTTAATGTTTTATCCAATATTTCACGTAATTTGCATCAACCGTTCGAAAGTTATAGCGTTTTGAAAAAAAAATATAAAAAACGAAATTCTATAAAATGTTAACTGCTTTGTCTATTTCACTCAAATTCAATACCAAAGCTTGCATCACTTCGTTCAGGTTTTATGCAATATTTTACGTCGATAGCTGGTGATTTGTTTGAGATCAATAACGAACATTTTTCAAAAACTTTAAAATCCCATTAAATGTGAATGCCTGAATTGATTCTTAGAAAATTCCGCACACCTCGTCTAAACCACTTTTCTCCGCGATTTGGACCATTCAAAGTATGTCGAAATAAACATCCCGAAAAAATGTTCATGAAAACAAAGCTTTCTCAATGAGGAAGCAATATAAACAGTTTAATCGTACAGCGATATATATTGTACGTCTCCCTTGACGTATCTGACTAATCTATAGCCTCGGTAAATAAAAAAGTAAATTGCAAAGTACCGATTTTACTCACCTGTATACCAGCGTACCAGGTTGAAGGCGAATCGCATACCGCTAACAAAGCAAGACTTAACATGCATAAAGTCTCGTTTCCTCTCGGCGCCGATTCCGTTAGAACGATGGTCTCGTTGAAATAAGTTGCTCTGTGTTGTGTCGCCCCACGAATAGATAGGTGGTGCAAAATAATACGAACTACACCGAGCGCGTAACAGGGCGAAGGACTGAAGGAGTTAACGAGATATACCTAGAGCTGCAATGGAGAACGGTGAAAAATCTACGGGGCAATAAGGCTGACACGGCTGGCAGCGTGTTTTAATTTCACAGACTACCCATAGGATCGCAGATTCCTTCGTGCTTCCACTTTTGCCAGTACTACTACTGGAAGTTCGTAAGCCATCTGCGAGACTGTAAAACAAATGAATGTACAGGCGGTAGTTGTGTCGGAGGTTTCATGATACACACGGATCCGAAGTAATTCGCCTCGGCTCAGACATATCGGATCTCGTCGCTATAGCGTGACAATATAACAGAAACGGGAAATTCTAAATAGTCGAATACAGTCTAACAAGTAATAATGAATAATAGATTTCCTTCTTTCGCGCAACATATATGTGACACAAACCGCCACTTAGCATCACCTTATACAGAAATAAGAGACATTGATGATGCAAAGTTCCATTCGAAAAGAACTATAAGATACGTCCATCAATTCGTCACAGTGCGGAGTCGGATGGAAGGAAATCTTTTTTTTGTTGCTATTTTTGGATTGTGCGTGTAGCACGTAAACGGTAAGGCTGCCTAAGAATGGTCACCAGCTGTCGCGAGCATTGCGAACGTAGTAACGGAAGGTAGTCCGAAGACGTCGAAACGCGAGTACGGAAGAGCGGACAGATAACGAATTGCAAATTAATAGTGAGCATTACATTTACATTTTCTAGAAAGAGACTAATACATTCGAGAATCAGTTTTACGGTTCTAAAGAAAGATATAAAAATAATACTTTAACTACGGTAACCGAAATTCTTGTGATTTTGTTTCCGTTTGTTTTTTTATGTCATCTTTATTTATCAGACGAATGTCCTCGGACACGTAACGGCTCCATTACCTAACGGTATTATTTATAATTCGAATTATAAAATAAAAAAGAAATTTATGATAAATTTTCATTTAATATTATACGATTGTCGAATACAATTTTTTTCTTGTTAACTCTTTTGATTTGTAATTAAAAAGCTTACATGTGCGTACATGTAAAAGACAACTCAAGATGACTGTGGAATGGCTATGTCTGCTTGTGAGAGTATCTAATCAATTGTATAACACTATTAAAATATATATTTAACTATTTGTAAAAAAAAACTGACAATCTTATGGAGTAAAAATGATTATATATTCATTGACAAAGTATATGTATTCGTACAAATGGTCGCGAGAAGACGTTAAGATAGTTCTGCCGTGAAAGCGTTTTGAACTGTGGTACCTCAATTTTTTATATGCTCAATTTTAAGTAATTACGGAGATGTTAGCGAAATTTTAAGTTCGGTTACGGGCTATTGGAAAGAGATATAAAATGTCAAAAATTGACATTTTAGTATGGGATCTTATCACTGTTAGAAAAAGGGGAGGTCACGGGACATTTGGAAGAGTTATTTCACGTTAGCAGACACGGGACTAGATAAGATTGACGTACACGTTACAGTATAAATAAGCTGCCAATTGGAATTTGCAAATTTCAAGCTTTCTCTATGAGGATCTATCTTTCTGGAGGAAGCAATTGGCAAATTTCAATTTGCAGCTTGTTTTTATCTTTTATTATATATCATTTATATGTATTATTTTTTTATACTCCATATAAAAAAATTGGCTGGATATCTTAAAATTTACTGCAATTAGAGCGTTCACATAGATTTTTTTTTTTTTCAAAATGCTACGAAATTTGTAATTTGTCAGTAATTTTGTAAAAATATTTTTTTTTTTAAATTTTATAAAATCTGAACGCATCTACCGATTTTCTCCTAAATTGATAACAACATTCTTTTGAAATACTCTGTTCATATTCTGAAATTCTGCCAAAATTTTCGAAATTTCTCAAGATTATAGTAATTTTATCATTTTTTCAAAATTTTTGAAAAAATACAAATTTTCTAATATTTGAACGATTTCAACGATTCTTTCTAAATTTTATACCAACTTTACTATTATAACAGTCTATTTAAAAAAAAAATCAGCACGACATCTTCGAATTTGCAAAAATTAGAGCGATTTTGCGATTGTTATAAAAATTCGAAAATTCATAAAATTTGAACCCTTCGACCGATCTTCTCCAAGTTCAATACCAACCTGCATTTGGTAATACTCTATTTATATTTATAAAATTAGCCGCAAATATTTGATTTTGTAGAAGTTAGAGCGACCACAGACATTTTTTGAAAAATTCAAAAAGCCGTAAAATTTTTATTTTTTGAGGAATATTGATAAAAATTATAATTAATAAAGAGATTATGTAGAAAAATATTTGTGCGATACGGGAGCACTGTAGCTCAAACCGTTCTCGAGTTATATACGTTTCAATTTTACAGTGCCAGAACACACACACACACACATCTGGACATTTTTTCTAAATATATTAGGTGCGCAACTAAGTTCCCGCTGTTTTTCAAGAGATGGCCCCAGTAGTAAGTGCTGGTCGATTGGGACATAATCAAAACATCATGAACCAAGCTTACACATATGGTAAACAAACCGCTTTGACACATTAGTGATTTTGTTTTTGCGTCATATAAAGGGTGATTTTTTAAGAGCTTGAGAACTTTTTTTAAAAAAAAAACGCATAAAATTTGCAAAATCTCATCGGTTCTTTATTTGAAACGTTAGATTGGTCCATGACATTTACTTTTTGAAGATAATTTCATTTAAATGTTGACCGCGGCTGCGTCTTAGGTGGTCCATTCGGAAAGTCCAATTTTGGGCAACTTTTTCGAGCATTTCGGCCGGAATAGCCCGAATTTCTTCGGAAATGTTGTCTTCCAAAACTGGAAAAGTTGCTGGCTTATTTCTGTAGACTTTAGACTTGACGTAGCCCCACAAAAAATAGTCTAAAGGCGTCAAATCGCATGATCTTGGTGGCCAACTTACCGGGCCATTTCTTGAGATGAATTGTTCTCCGAAGTTTTCGCTCAAAGTGGCCATAGAATCGCGAGCTGTGTGGCATGTAGCGCCATCTTGTTGAAACCACATGTCAACTAAGTTCAGTTCTTCCATTTTTGGCAACAAAAAGTTTGTTAGCATCGAACGATAGCGATCGCCATTCACCGTAACGTTGCGTCCAACAGCATCTTTGAAAAAATACGGTCCAATGATTCCACCAGCGTACAAACCACACCAAACAGTGCATTTTTCGGGATGCATGGGCAGTTCTTGAACGGCTTCTGGTTGCTCTTCACTCCAAATGCGGCAATTTTGCCTATTTACGTAGCCATTCAACCAGAAATGAGCCTCATCGCTGAACAAAATTTGTCGATAAAAAAGCGGATTTTCTGCCAACTTTTCTAGGGCCCATTCACTGAAAATTCGACGTTGTGGCAGATCGTTCGGCTTCAGTTGTTGCAGGAGCTGTATTTTATACGGTTTTACACCAAGATCTTTGCGTAAAATCTTCCATGTCGTCGAATAACACAAACCCAATTGCTGCGAACGGCGACGAATCGACATTTCACGGTCTTCAGCAACACTCTCAGAAACAGACGCAATATTCTCTTCTGTACGCACTGTACGCATTCGTGTGGTTGGTTTAATGTCCAATAAAGTAAACTGAGTGCGAAACTTGGTCACAATCGCATTAATTGTTTGCTCACTTGGTCGATTATGTAGACCATAAATCGGACGTAAATCGCGAAACACTTTTCGAACCGAACACTGATTTTTGTAATAAAATTCAATTATTTGCAAGCGTTGCTCGTTAGTAAGTCTATTCATTATGAAATGTCAAAGCATACTGAGCATCTTTCTCTTTGACACCTTGTCTGAAATCCCGCGTGATCTGTCAAATACTAATGCATGAAAATCCTAACCTCAAAAAAATCACCCTTTACTACTTTATATAGTACTTTTGGTTGTGTGAAAATGTCTGATTTTGTGCCAAATAATCGTCATTTGCGGGAAGTGTTGCTTTTCTTCTTTCATTCGAAGAAAACGGCGGCTGAAGCGCATCGAGAACTCCAAAAAGTTTACGGAGATGCTGCTCTAAGTGAAACAACATGCCGTGATTGGTTCCGTCGCTTCAAAGATGGTGATTTTGATGTTGATCGACCGTTCGCGTGAAGGAAGGCGAAAAACCTTCGAAGACGCTGAATTGGAGGAATGGCTCGATGAGGATCCGTGCCAAACGCAAAAAGAGCTTACTTCAGCATTAGGAGTTACCCGCCAAGCCATTTCCAAGCGATTGCATGCGTTGGGAATGATTCAAAGACAAGGAACTTGCGTTCCTTATGATTTGAAGCCAAGAGACGTTGAACGTCGTTTTTTTACCTTTGAACAACTGCTCCAGCGGCAAAAAAAGAAGGATTTTCTTCATCGCATCGTTACGGGTGATGAAAAATGGATTCATTACAGCAACCCAAAGAGAACAAAATCATGGGGACTGCCCGGTCATGCTTCTACGTCGTCGGCTCGGCCGAATAATCACGCTGCGAAGATTTTGCTGTGTATTTGGTGGGACCAGGGCGGTGTTATTTATTATGAGCTGTTGAAACCGAACGAAACCATCACTGGGGAAAGGTATCGAACTCAATTGATGTGATTGAGCCGAGCACTGCGCGAAAAGCGGCCACAATACGAGCAGAGGCACGAAAAAGTGATTCTACAGCATGACAACGCTCGGCCTCACGTTGCCAAACCCGTTAAAACCTACTTAGAAACGCTCAAATGGGAAGTCCTACCCCACCCGCCATATTCCCCAGATATTGCGCCGTCCGATTATTACTTGTTCCGTTCGATGGCACATGGTCTGGCTAATCAGCAGTTCAGCTCATATGAAGAAATCTCAAAATGGCTTGATTCGTGGATAGCCTCAAAAGACGAACACTTCTACCGTGACGGTATTCGAGCTCTGCCAGAAAGATGGGAAAAAATTGTCGCTAGCGATGGGCAATATTTTGAATGATTCATTTGTAAACATTTTTTCACAATAAAGTTGCATTTTCATAAAAAAAAACATGACATTAAAAATTGGAAAAAAAAATTTCACCGTCACAAATCTTCCTTTATGAGGAAGCAAAATGGTGCGGGAGTTTGGAAACAGGGCGTTGTAGCAAACGCCCGTTTGAACTACGCTATATGTATGTTATCATACCAATGAACCATGTGTAAGCATAAAACTATCAGAGAATAATATATATGTACATAAAAACGTCTAACACCCTCTTTGGGGTCGGGAGTCAATGAATGGAATTTATTATAACAATTCCTCACGAAAAAAAATATATGCAATAATAAATGTTCTACGCTTAACATATATTCAGACCAGAAAATTTCTACTTAAACTTTATACTTATATAAACTACTAATTAAACGATATACTTTATGTGTTTTCCAAATATATATTGGCTTTTCATATTGAGACTTCACATTGTGTTTCTACTTGTTAACAGCTTCTGTATACATACGTTTTTCTCGGATACAACAAAAACATAATCTCTCATAATCGCACATGTATCGTGGACAAACGAGGAGCTTTAAACGCCCCATCATCAATTGAGCAATCACGTTTCGCGGATCGCGCAGCCGTACATCGAATACTCGTACATCAGACGACGCGTGCTATGACGTTCTCACGTTGCTGGCTAGTTTGTTGATATAATAATAATCATAATTTGAGCAGAATCAAAAAAACATTAATAATTTTTTATTCTTTGACAATTCGGCCACACCACATAATTATGCCATACTGAAAGCTTCCAATTATTCGTGCTTATTATTACAACATTCAGCGTACACTTATTATTGAATAATATAATCTCTATGACTTCAGCGTACCAGCAAAACTACCTTAACGCCTCAGGGCTCGTCGCAGAATGCCTCTCTCAGCGAGTCAGGTAGATGCTTCATCCCACGGTCCTCAAGAATAGTGGGTCCTCCATATGAGGCCCACGAGTCTTTTATGGTCCTTTCATTAACCCGTATAGAGACCAATTACACTTTCTGTGTATATTTATTATTAATATAATAGCAAATTTGAAAAACTTGTTTCTGCAATTCGTCAGGAAGTTGTGAAATGCTGAAAATGTTACGACTTACATGGAGTATCGATCGCTAATCGTTAATGAGGTATCACGTGATAACCGTTCCAATATGGAATTTATAACCATTCTAGACAAAAGCAAAATAGGTTAATGTATGTAACGAATGGACGAAAAGATACCTAATTCAGTTTTATCCAAAATACCCCGGCCCTCTTGAAAAATCTGCGTTTGATATCGAGTGCGGTATGTAATAACCTTAAGGCCGCTAATCATCGAATGCATCCTGAAAGTGCAGAGTTAGATGTTCTCAAATCGGAAAAGGTTCTACGACAAAGAAACTTACGTGGGATAAGAAGCAGTATAAGGATCAAATATCGAATTTTGTGATTGTGAAATATCCCGAAGGGCTGCCGCTAAACTCTCAATTTCGAATAGAAAGTCCCATATTCGCATTGTAATGCTAGAATTAAAAACTTAAACCCAAGTCCCAAACCAGGCACCACTTTACATTTACTCTTACTTCACACTGTGCATATGTATTATTAATATAAGTGTATATTTTCAAAATCTAATTCTGTTCTCCATTTTGATATCCCAGATCCATGTTTTTACAATTCGTTGTAGATAGGAAGTTGTGAACTGCTGAAAAGGTCGTGACTTACGTAGAGTATCGATCGCTAATTGTTAATTAGGTATCACGTGACGACTGTTCCAATATGGAAATAGTAACCATAAATCGTAGACTGGCGGAAGCTTACTTCGGTATTAAGTGAAACGGGGAGGAAAGTAGAAGCGGAAGAAGGGAAAAAGAAGATGGAGACTAACGGCACTGCCGGTGCCAAAAGAGAGTATGGAAAAAGGGTGGTCGAGACAAGCGAAAGAGAGAAGGAGAATCGCGAGGAAAAGCTGGTGATAAAGAAGCCGGAGGACGAATATTAAAAATGAAACTGATTGCTGGTGTGGCGTTCTCTTTTCGCCCTCTCCTTCTCTCCTTGCTCTTCGAGCAAAGACCCTGGCTCTCACTTGTGCTCACACGCCGTATATTCACAGCATCTAGGATATTACCGAACACTCATTGGTTATGGCGCGAAACTGAACCCGTCGATTAATTATAATACATTATTCACTCCAACCAACAACGTGCACTGACACTTTGTTTCTTGAAATTCTCGTTCAATGGAAATTCTGATAATCGATATTCCTTTATGAGATGAGAGTTTTACTCTACTTGCATTATATATCATATTAGTTGAACACATAATAACGTCGATGGTCCACTACCAAAAAAACGTAAGAGCCAAACATGACATTTTTTGAAAATCCTTATGACGAGGCGAAACCTCTACACAGATTTGCAGCTTCTCCCTCACCCCGTCGTGAGCGCCATACCAGTTCTCGTGCCTCTTTCGCACTCATGTTTGTTTTGCCTCACCTTAATGTTGGAAGGACGTAAGCGCTATAATAGTTACGACCTACTTATTTTTTAGTACATATGCTCTTTTAGCATTCAACACGAAATAATGATATTGCAAAACAAACTGGAACGACTGGCAAATATTGACATTCATCATTTTCATCCTAATTTAGAAAATTGTTCTCTTATATGGATTAGATTTTTTAATTCTTATCTATATCTCTAATTGAGTTGTTAAAATGGTTTTTCTATGCGTTTTAGACATGCGCGCAATATTTGCGACTTAACGAGTCCGCGGTTTTGGAGACGGTTAGTCTATCACCTTCGTCCGAAACCGTCGATCTATTCGGCGACCACAGCAACAGTAACGGTATCGTCGGCACGAACATAGTTCATCCTTGCTCGACAAATTACGGGATTATGCGTTCAGGCTCCGCCACAGGAGTCGGCGCTAGTCAACACGCGAACAGCAATAGCGGTACTGGAGCTTTGTATCAGCATTACTTGAGCACATCAGCGAATCTTGCGACGAAACGAAGAGCTTCAGACACATCGTAAGTAAACTGTATCATTATAGATCAAGAATGTCAGTATATATGATGAAAAATGATCGATCTTTTTTTTTATGATCAGCATACGGTTTATTGCAATACTATTATATTTGAATTCTACATTATTCTACAGAATTATACAAACAGGCATTTAATAATTAGACTAATCCAATAAAATAATACAGAATTTCTATTTCACTTAGGCGGCATTCCACTGTACTTTAGCCATCTTCATTTCAAAGTCGTGCATTAACTTTGAAAATAATTGAGGTTTAAGTACTAACGCAAAAAAAAATCACCACGTTTTATCTCACTATGACCTTTAGTTTTCGAAAAAAAGCTCTATTGTTTTTTATCTACGATGTCGCAGCCACCGTTAATCATATTAATTTTGTAAAAGTAGTCTCAACTCTTTAAAAGGCAGTTCATCATTGTAAGAGGTAAACAAATAATATAAAAATTCAAAAAATGATATTTTAAGAACCATTGCGTTAGGTATTAGGCCCCATTGCTGAAAATTCATTCTCAACTTAATGAATTTGAAAAATAAAGTCATATTCATTAAGTTCTTCTGTATAAAGCAGCAATCATTACTCAACAACCAAAACAAATGCATATAAATCGTTTTCGAAATAAGGATAAAAAAACATTAATTTTCGTTTTTAAAAATTGTTCCTACGATTAACAGCTGATAAGATATCATCGATAGAAAAAAATGTAAGTATTTTTTTCGCAAACAAAAGGTTTAGGGAGATGAAAAGTGATGAATTTTTTTATTGTATTGGTTACTCAATTATTCCTTTGAAAATTAGAGTGGGGGGTTAAAGTACTGTGATGAATACCTCTATGTGACATGACATTTACATGAAATTCTGTTATAATTACAGAATAACAAACAAAAATTATTCTAAATTAACGCGTTTCATATAACTATCGCAAACTTTAGCATTTAAAAAATTTACTTTAGTAACAGGGGCACTGACAATGAGCACTCTTTGGCTTGGAGTAGCATAAAAAATTTCGATGGAACAGATGACAGTCTCTCGTAGTTCGCAAAATAGGCAGTACACTGGGTTGTCCGTATCGTTTTCCAGGGAAGGACTATAAATCACGTAGAAGTACGCTCGCCCGGAACAGCACGTATCCCGGAATAGCAAGCTACAGGACACACCTGGGGGTACACGGGTACGGATTATATTGACCGAATAACCGCAAAGTGTCCGAGGCTCATAGTCGACGAAAAAAAAAACTTTGGCCATGAGCCTGTAGAGGACATTTAGCGCTTGTTGGCTCGCATGTGTTACACAAGTACTGTGCGATACGTTGGCATACATACCTTTGTTCTGCTGTGAAATTGGTTTTACTTCTTCACGAACGTAATTTTGGAAAATTAATTTCCAGGAACTCGAAAATTCTCGTCGCTCTCGAATCGATCACGTTTCCCGACTGTTAATCAAACTTTGCTCATTCGATTTTTGTTGATATTAAATATTATTAAGTTCCTGACTAGAGGAGGAGACCAGACCAGTTGGATCATTTTCGATTCTGCGATTTTTAACCATTTTTACAAATGTTTCTAGGATAATAAACATATGGGTTCCTGTTGCGGCATTATTTTGCTGCATTCATTTAAATGTCCTATTTCTTGTCCATTCTTTAGATGAAATATTATTTAATTTATTGACTTAAACGTTCTAGTTCTCGTCCATTCTTTGGACGAAATATTATTTGTGCATGCGCTGTTCACCAAAAATTCCCTTCAACGCACTGAATTGAATCATCCACGCGACGGTAACTCAAATTGTTATAATGAGTTGATAATACTCAAAATAACGTAGATTTAACATTTTATCTACGTCTAATTAGGTCCAGTAGCGTCGTAACTGGAGTTAGAAAACTAGTTCCAGTAGAGACCTTCAGTTAAGTCCAGTAGAGTGAGCCTATGAGTGTGATTGGAAAATTTGTTTTTAATAGGTAAAGTAAAGTTTTCCGTGTATCTTTTTTTTTTTTTAATTTAAGCCCCAAAATTGGAAATCAAATTAAGACCGTGGCATCTCAAAACGCTATGGACGATTGATTAATCTATATTGTAAAGTTAAATGTGTACAGGTTTTTGAAAAAAGAAATTCCCATCCCCTATACAGTCAAGCCATGAATAATTTATTAGACAAACTCTTGTGCAAAAAGGTTATGACTAAAAATTATGATAAATAACCAAATTAAATAATAGCTACGTAGCAATACGAATTCAACATTCAGTTTAAGGGGCTTAAAATTATTTTCTAAATACACCGTCAGTGAAATAGTTTTTTTAATAAATTTTTACATTTTTCTACTTAATTAACCTCAGTCATTTCAATACAAAACTTTGAGTGCAATATATGGTAAATCGATTATCGTGGAGATACATAACCGATTCGCACTCTACGTTCTATTGATACTTTTTGCTTGGCTATATCACTATTCAAATACTATTAAATTGGGAGGCTTGTGCGCTTCGTGAAGACCTTTGCGTTGACTACGAATTAATAACTATTGGACAAACTTCTTAGGATGTCTGTAAAACTTTGTGTGAGGGATTGAGAGTCGGTGGGATGTCTAAGAATATAAATTTGTACTTTATTATGTTATGCTGTGCAGTTATTTTGTTTTTTCAATTTAATATTAAAAAAGCGTTTACAGTTTTTAGAATTCGGCAAAATCTATGCTGGCATCTTTTTTTATATACTGCCAGAAAGTGACTTGCTAAGTCTTATCCATCTTGAAGAATGTTTGCAATGGGACCCTACAGGCGATTAATATAGTGTAGCTCGTGGCGTAAGTTTCCAATAATCAAGAACATTGATTATTCTGTTAACGACTAATTGCGACTATTAAGAAAAAATATCATTGGAAATCCTTGACGTATAAAAGAAAAGGCCTCCGCATATTCTATTTATATTCAGGCTCATAATGACGGTACACAACAACCTTCGCACTCAAACAAATGATAAAACTCTCTAATAGATGCTAAAAAAAATATTAATTCAAGGCCGCATACTGTCGAATGCATCCTGTGTTGTGCACTTTCATAGTACGTATTCGGTCAGAGTGCAAGGTTACATGTTTTGGAGCTGAGACAGGTTCCACGACAAGGAAACTTACGTGGAATAAGCAGCAGTAGCGGCAAGAGGCAGCAGGGTGAATGCGACAAAACGCAGTGGGACCCCTGTACGGAGTAGAGCAATGCCAGTCGCTCGGCCCGACGTTCTATCTATCTTTCTCTTACTCGATATGTCTGCCGCTGACGTTTCAATATATCACCGCACACACCTTTCACGCGGACGCGCCCGAACCCTTGCAAACTTGGCTCTGAAATACCTATCGGCAAGGCGATAATATTGCGCACACCACCCCACAATGCAACGCGGCGGTGGCCCACCATGCGATTTCGCGCTGCATGGTTCTAACCACCCGCTAGTACACCTCTCTTACTCTCCATCGCTCACTCACTCTGTCGTTCGTCCATCCGCGTTCGCACACCTGCGTCACCCGCGGTTAATTGTTAACACCGATGCACCGATCGGATTCATGCAAATTCACCTTGTACGACCAGCCGTACAAAATCTGTGTACCTTCGACGTGCTTCCCGCGTGTAGAATCAGTCTAGACATATTTAAAAACTCGATTTACATATTTCAGCACTTGTATTAGTACTTAAGAATTCGTAATCATGAATTCCGTTTGAAAATATTATAGTAGCACTCATACGGAGCTGTAAACAAAACCTCCTTGAAGCTGAATTTTAATGAAATCTGAGGTCGTATAGTCCTTTAGATAATGTTCATTAAAGTAATGTTAAATAAATTGCGATATCAAAAAGTTGCCTTTTCTTCAAATAGTTGTACCGATGTTCTACATTAGTATTCAAAGGCCCCTTCCAAGGGAAAAACTATTTGTTTTTCTTGATTGTTTCAAGAAATAACAACTTCGGTGTTTGGAATAGAATATTCTGAAAATCGATTTGAAAACAATTGATGATTGGTTGTCCCGGTTAACGTCTGGCAAAGCGTACGACACGATAACCAACGAGTCGGTAAGACGACCGATTTAATCGAAGCTCTAACAAGAATGGATTCCTCTCTCGCTCTGGGATAACCTCCCCCTGAAAGATATATACTTTTATAAGGGAATATTATAGTTAACTTTGCGGGAAGAAAAAAAAGAGAAAGCGTGGCGAGTGGACGCGTTTCTCGGAGAGCTCGAAGGATTGTAGAAAGAAAAGTGGAAAAGCGAAGAATTCAGAGTGAAAAGTGGTAGGAGGGCTGAAGGAGAAGGTGTGTTTTGTGTACGAGAGTAGGTTTTTGTATAAGGGAAAGTTTAAGTGAGGTGTTGGGTGTCTAACCGAGGCGCGAAGTTTGAGACGTTAAGCATGGGAGATACGGGAAAGGAGAAAAAAGGAGAGAAAGGCTCAGAGGAAGCGGAAGGAGAGAGTGGGAAGAACAATGAAGTGCTAGAAGTTAGCGCGCGGTTGACAGATGGAGCCACAGGTAATGTGCATGCTGACATACCCGAAAAAAGGCGCAGAGGGAGGCCGACGAAGGAGGCGGTCGGTAAAAGTGCATCCAAAGCTGTCGGCAAAATAGATCGCTACCTGATCAAAGAGGCAGTGGTAAATGGATGTACAACCGAAGGGTTCGTCACAAAAAGCAAGCTGCGTCACACGCCGATCAAAAAGGGGCACAGCAAAGACGGGGAAAAAGAAACGGGTGAAGAAACGGAAGAATATATAGAGGACGGCGTCATCGAGGAAGAAGAGACCGTTAAGGAGAAGGGTGCTGTGCAAAGTGTCGGAAGTGAGAGCAGTGAGCTCGGCGATGCTGGAAGTACTGTTGGAGGCACGAAAGAAAGGGAGTTTGTTTGTGCATCGATAGCACTCGCCAAGGAGGCACTTGTGTCGTCGATTCGGAGAGGTGACGGACCGAATTTGAAGAATGTAAGTCATGATGGGGGGTATCAGGAAAATGTGGATGAAGGCGTTGATGACCCAAGTGAGGGAGAGGAGGAGGATATGATACGAGCGGATATAGACGGAAGCTCGGACGACGGCTATTCCGATCGCAGCGTGCGAGAGGGGGCGGAGAGTGGCGTGGGGAACCATTGGTTTGTCGAAGTTCGGAAAGCAGAGGAAAGACACAGAGGAGAGATGAGGAAACGTTTTGAAGATTTCGAAAAAAGATCAAAATTGTGGTGGGAAGAGAGAATGAAAAAAATTTACGAGGAGATCGAAGGGCATATGAAGCGTTGGTATAGGGAGGAGATAAATAAAATGAAAGAAGAATGTATGGTGGAGAGTGACGAGTATTGTGAGAATTGTGAGAAGAGCCGAAAGGAGATACGAGAGCTGAGAAGCACGGTGAGAGAATTAAGGGAGATTGCAGAGAGAGAGAGAGACAGAAAACGGTGGGAGGAGGATCGTCGCATGCTTACGGACAGCATCAACGGAAAGGAAAAGAAGCAAGAAAGAAAAGGACCGGAGAAGACAACGATAAGAGGTGGGGTGAGGGATGGAAACTGCAGCTATGACTCAATCAGCGAGGCATCTTTGGTGTATTCGACGGAGAAAGTAAGGGGTGTCAGAGGAAAGGCATCGAGGGAGGAGAAAAATCTAAGGCAAATAATGGAGAGGAAGCCGAGACCGCTAAACGAGCGGGAATTAAAAGAAGAAAAAGGAAAAAGGGAGTACAGGAAAAACAACGTAAGCATTTATTTTCCGGAGATGAAAGGAATTGCAAAGCACAGGATTTTGGACGAGGTTGCTGAAAGATGTGGACAAGATATCAGAGGAAAAACAAGGAAGAAATTTGAGAGTGGGGGACTGGTGGTAGCAAGATATAAGAATTGGAACGAAAAAATGGAGATGATGAATAGAAAGAGGGAATTGAAGGGAACGGACATTTGGATAAAAAATGACCTGACTAAAAGAGAAAAAGACGTTCAAAAATAGCTGCGGGAGGTTGCGGAGAACGAAAAGAGGCTTGGTAGAAGGGTGGAAGTAAGCTACATGACGATAAAATTCGGGGATGGATGGTGGAGATAGAACGACCGAAGAGGAAACATCGAGCTTCAAATGTACGAGAGGAAGGGGAGGCAAGCTGGTCGGGATGTGCAGCAGCCCTTTCGGATTGGGAGAGAGCAATGAAGGCAAGGAAGAGGAAGAAAGAAGAGAGAAGAGAGAAGATTCGACTGGGAAGCTGATAGGAGGAAGAGGGGAGAAAGATGTGGAAAAAACAGAGTTTAAAGTAGTATTGTGGAATGTTGCGGGAATATTTAAAATCGGAGAAGCGTGGGAATTCTTAGAAAAGGCGGACATAGTAGTCTTGCAAGAAACTTGGGTTGAAAAAAAGGATGAGTGTAAAGTAGTGCAAAGTATGAGTTCAAACTTCAGTTGGAGTTTTAAAGCGGCGATTAAAGAAAAAGGGGTAAAAAAGGAAGAGCAAAAGGGGGGCAGGCAATAGGAGTAAAGAAGGAATGGGAAGGAGGCTGGGATATAAAAGAGTGGGAGTTTGGGTTAATTTTGTGCAATTGTAAGTTAAGAGAAACTATATCTATAATAACAGTATATAATAACATTGGAATGGGAAAAATTAAAAAGGACTTGAGTGATGTAACACTTGAGGAAGCTGGCAAAAGGGATAAAGTTGTGATCTTGGGAGACATGAATGCGAGAATTGGAAATGAACAAGCGATAGTCATAGAGGAAATGGATGACGAGGACTACGAAATAAGAAAATCGCAGGACATGTTGCTGAATTCGGAAGGAAAAAAGATGTTGAGTATGTGTGAAGATTTGGGGTTGAAAGTGTTAAACGGGAGAACGGGAGGGGATAGGAAGGGTAAAGTAACTTTTGTCGGTGGCGGAGAAGAATGTTGTGGATCGGTAATAGATTATGCAATTGTCTTGGACAGGGAGGGGCAGGAGGAAATTAAAAGGATGGCGGTGATAACCCGAATAGAATCTGATCACCTGCCATTAATGTTATATATGTGGGGAAAGGAAACGGGAGCGCAGGAATGTGTAGAAGGGGGTGAGGATGAGGAGTGTAAAATGGAAAAACTTATATGGAATGAAGAAAAAGGTGAGGAATATATTAGCGAATTGCAAAAGGATGTAAGCATTGAAGAAGGCAAAGAGAGGTGGGAGGGGTTAAAGAAAAAAATATTGAAAGCCGCGAAAAAAGTGGGGATGTTGACAACATACGGAAAGAGTAAGAGGATGAGAAGATTACCAAGATGGTTCAACGATGATTGTAAAAAGCAAAGAGAGGAAGCAGGATAAGTTTGGAAAAAATTGAAAGAATTTACGAAGTATAGAAAAGCGGAGATGAAGAGAGAACTGGTAACAGAAAGAAGAAAAATGAAGTTAACGATAAAAGAGGCTAAAGAAAAATGGAGATATGGTATTTGGGAACAAGTAGGAAAAGCCAAAAGAGCATTTTGAGAAATTGCTGAACGGAGAGAAGAAGCAGGGGAGAGAGGGGACTGAAAACAAACAGGTTTGGGATAAAGGGGGGCTGGATGTTAATGAAGAAAATTGGGGGACAGAAAAAGAATTTTATGAGGAGTTTACAATGACAGAATTGGAGGCAGCATTGAGAGACATAAAAGAGAGAAAAGCTGCTGGGGAGGATGGAATTGTAGTAGAATTTGTAAAGGAGATACCGAAAGAACGGAGGGAAGAACTGAGAGAGGCGATGAATAGTATTTGGAGGGAAGAAATTGTAGCAAAAGGATGGGAAACGGCGAGGATCGTGCCAATTTACAAGGAGGGGGATCGGGAAAAAGCGGAAAATTATAGGGGGGTACCACTATTGAATGTGGGATATAAAGTTATGACAAAAATGATGACGATAAGATTGAGTAAGTGGATTGAAAAGAATGGTAAATTGAAGGAAAGTCAGGCTGGTTTTAGGAGAGGAAGAGGTACGAGGGACCAAATATTTACGTTGAATGCTGTGATAAATAAGAAATTGAAGGGGAAAGGTGGAAGACTATATGTGGCGTTTATAGATTTTAAGGCTGCTTTTGATAGGGTAAACAGAGAAAGAATGATTACGAAACTAAAACAAAAAGGAATCGGGGGTAGAATGTTGGAAATGATAAAGGGAATATATAAAGAAACAAGAGCGGAGGTGCAAGCAGGAGGAAAAATTTCGGATAACTTTAGAACAAAGAGAGGAGTAAGGCAGGGATGTGCGTTGAGCGCTGTGTTGTTTAATTTATATTTAGATGATTTGGAAGATATGTGGGAAAGGAAAAATGAAGGTGGATTTGTAATAGGAATGGAAAAAGTCTTTGCAATAAAATATGCAGATGATGTGGCGGCAATTGCAGAGACGGCAAGTGGGTTAAAAAGTATTCTAAAGGACTTAGAAACCTGGGCAGAGGAAAATATGATGGAAGTAAATGCAAAAAAAACAAAAGTAATGATATTTAGAAATAGAGGAAAGATTAAGAAAGAAGAGAATTGGAAATTTAAAGGAGAAGAGGTGCAGATAGTGAACAATTTTAAATACTTGGGATATTGGTTTACGTGTAAAAATTCTAATTGGATGCACGGAAAAAAGAGGAAAGTGCAGGAAAGGCGCAAAGGGCAATGAATGCAGTATGGAGTGTGTGGCGGAGAGCAGGAAGAGATTTAATGGAGGAAAGGCTTTATTTGTTGAGCTCTATAGTAAGGGCGGGAGCTATGTACGGGGTGGAAATTTGGGGATTGGGTGAAATAAGCATCTTTGAAAGAATTCAGAGTAGATATTGTAAGATGGCGTTAGGGGTAAAAAGAAACACACCAAATTATATATGGAGAAGAGAGCTGGGTGTGCCTACAATGAAATACCTGATAAGGGAAAGAGCACTAAAATATATGGTGGAGATATTGGGAATGAATGAAAAGAGATGGACAAAAGTATGCCTGTTGGAGGAAGTAAGGGCGATTGTAAATAGTATGCCGACAAAGCGGAGGAGGGACCTAGAGACTGTATTAAAAGATATGGGCATACAAGATGTAATAGGGATGATTTGGAAAAGAAGGGAGGTGAGAGAAATTGAATCAAGAATAAAGATAGGGTTAGAAAACCTTAAGAATGAGACGTTGACGAAGGAGGAGGAGAAGATAAAGACATCAACGTACAATGTTAGGTATAAATTTATTGTGGAGAATGAGAACATGCCGTGGAAGTATTGGTCTGAGGAAAATGTAAAGGGCAGGGACAAAGAGGTATGGGCTAGAATAAGATGCGGGAATATAGGGAGAGCGAGTAAGAAAGAAGAGTATGATTGGATGTGCAGAATATGTGCCGAGCAAGTTGAGACGTTTGAGCACATACTAAAGTGTAAGAAAAGCAGAGAGTTGGTGACGGATAAAACAGGAAAAGGTGTGGAAGTGTGGATGGAAGAGATAGACGAGATGGCGATCTGCGGAGAGGTGATAAATATGTTAGGGGGAAGAATGCAAAAAGAAATATGTGCATATATCAGGGAAATTGAGGAAGTGTGGAAGAAAAGGAGTGTGGAATTAAGGAAAGTGAGAGTGGAGGAATAAGTGGGCAGTTTTAGCGAGAGTAGAATTAGATGTAAGGATAATAGATTTAAGGAAATGGACGAAAAGTGAGAGATTAAAAGAAATTGAAATAACGGCAGGAGATGTATAAGCTTTGTAAAAAACTTTGTAAAAGTTATACAAATAAAACTTTATTGATTGATTAAATAATTGATGATTGAGAAAATTCTGACAAAATAGTTAATGCCAACCGAATTCAAATTCTACACACCCAGGTGTAAAGGAAAAAATTCCACAACTCACCAAGTTACCACACATGTGAGTCGTCATAAAAAAATGTACTCATTATCAACACGACACACAAAAATCACCACCAATCGACATCAACTGAAATCGGTAAAAATTAACACGTCATCATCTGTACACAGAAGATATTATAGCTACCGTAACTGATTACAGATTTAACTAACACGCACCATGCTGGATGCGTAAGGTAAGGCAAAATAGTTTTACCGAATGCTACTCTTGACTCGATCGAGAATAGAAAATATTATATATTTTCAATCTGATATCGCATGAGTTTATTTTCTAATAATGATTTTACCGCGTTGTAACTCCAATCGTAGTTGTTTCTGCGGTGCATTTTCCATGATTCGATCGGAATTAGCTTCGGAAGTCACTATAATAATTCTGCTTTAGTTGAACTTGTGCTCAGTGACGCCAAACCTCGTTTACCGAAGCAATATTCTGTCTAGAGTTAGTGATATGTGCTCAGGTCAGTCGTGAGAGGATTTCTTTGCGTCGAGTTTTTTCTACAGGAGCATCCTTCTATGTACAGTTCGTGATGTGTTAAGTGTTTTTTTTGTGTCAGGTTGATGACGTATAGAATTTTCCTATGTAGAGTTGGATCTGTGTTCAGTTGGAATCTGTAGGAACGAGACGCAGGCAAAACAATGATCCATAGTTTTGTAGTAACCGCTACCAAATTTTGTTGTACATGGAGAATTGCTCTAATTATCCATCAGGGTACTTGCATTGACAAGCCTTTCCGAATTAATGTTATCCTCATAAATTATTTATATCAACTAGAAGGTGGCTACATGAATTACTACTTTATAAATAAAATCCATGGTTTTAGGTACTATGAGAATGGTGGTCAATTCGATGACGGTCCGATCTACGGTAAGAGGTCATCGAATGCTTGGACTTACCACCCCCACCAGCAACAGCAAACACAGCAGCCCCCGGACCCTTACTGCTGGTATCATCCTCTGCACTCGTCAGGTGGCTCAATACAGACTCACTCGCAGAGTCATCCTCATGGGCCGAGTCCAGTGCCGCCGGGTCTCGTGCAAGTCAATCAGTTGACATCGTTCGGACCACTCCCAATGCACCATCAGCAGCAACAACGAGGTCATGTCACAGGACCGATGCAAAATGGATCGAGTTTAGACGACGAGTGGAAGAATATTCACGTTATGCTGAATTGCATTTTGAGAATGGTCGAGAAGACAAAGCGAGCTCTGGCAATTCTACAGAGACGAGGATCGCCCAGTCCTGCAGCTACCGCACCCCCGCTTACTCCGGGATCTGTTGTTGGTGCTCAAAATGGCAACAGCAATGGAAATTCAACATCTAGCAACGGTTCTCACGTGGAATCTTCCACAGGGGACAGAGATAACGGAAACTTTAAACGACTTTCAGGCGAAATCGCCGCTCAGACTATTCGCGCTACGGAGGATAGGGTGGCCGAAGTAAAAAGAAGAGCTGGTGAGTGTATTTTAAATTGAATATCTATACGGATTGCTCGGCTGCAATTTTTAACATTTTGAGAGAATAAATAAATAATTTCTAAGTGTTACTTCAACAAAAGAGTTTTGATTTATGAAATCAAATAAAAGATACGAAACGAAGTTTTCAACTTTGCTTTGATCACTATCAAAAATTATTCTGGCTCATCTTTTCTCATTTTTTGCTTCGTCATAGAGGAAGCTATGATATCATGAAATCATTTTTTTTTGAGATTTTTATGTCGACGTTTTTAATATATTCAAATACCTCCAGAAATCACATTAGATAAATTGTCTGGGTGTGTGCGTATGCGTGTACACGATCAGGTTTTGACGGGGAAGTAGAGCAGTTACTTGTATGCTTGTTATAATTTACAATAATTGAGACATCTGTTGAGATTTTATTAGACTTTGCATTTTTCGAAAAATGTGCGCTCAAGCTTGTGCAAAATTCTAGATATCAGGCTAAAAATGTATTTAGAAATGGACTTATATATAATTTAGTGATTATCGGTTGAGTGATCCAGATTTTATGGTCCATTGAATTTTTTGAAAAATGCCTTTTCGTGCTCTAGTTCGTGTACGTTTTCAGCTATCAGGCCAAAACTTTGTACAGAAATTGACTAACATAGAATAATGCCCTGCTTAGAATTTCGTGAGAATTTGTAAAAGTACTGGAATTTTTGTTTGACACAAATAATTGTCTGGATACTGAAATATGGAACAACTGTCAGCAGTGCCTTGTTTTTCTAGATTCTAACTGAACACAGACCCAACTCAACACAGGCAACTGTACACAAAAAAATGCCAAAAATCACCATCTCGGCACAGGAAAACTCGACACATCGCCATCTCGACACAGGAAAACTCTTCCGTGGCAAAACTTGACACAGAAAAGCTCTTGCATTACATAACTAGGCTCAGTAAAACTTGACACATCACGAACTAAACACGACAATAAAGACAGAGGCAGGATTTAATGATAGGGATATATGGGACCGATGATATATTATAGTCATGGACAAGGTGTGTTAAGGCCATGTCGGTGCAAAGGCGCGTAGTGCTCGAGGAGTACCAAACCCTGACTAATAAATGCTTTGACGTGGCCTTAACGGCAAATCGCTAGCGCGATGTCCAAAGCCGGCCCTAATCACATCTACCTACCTACCTACCTACCTACAACACCAATAATTAGGGGAGCTATTCTGGACGATTGGAAGGGTTACTAAGATACGATTAAGAGGGGAAACAAAAGACGATCGCAGGAAAAGCGAAAGTCGGTCGGTTGGGAAATAATGTTCGATTTGAAGAGAAACCAAAAGATGATCGGTGGAAAAACGAAGGACTATTAGGGGTGGAAAAAGTAGTAGTAGTAGTAGTAGATGTGATTGAGGCTGGTTTTAGACGTGGCGTGAAGAGAGAATGCAATGAGTACGGGAAAACGAAAGATGATCGAATGAAGAAGTAAAAGACGATCAACAGAGAAACAAATGAAGTCTGTGGTGGAGGTGCGTGACGCCAGGGGAAGAAAATACGATCGGAATGCTAAACGAAAGATGATTAGTTGAAGACAAGTGACAATCGGGAGTGGAAACAAAATGCAGTAAGGAGGGGTAAACAACACAAGGATGCAAAGTGGAAGCTGCACGTTGTTTCCTCATTAGTATCCACCTTTGACAAAGTCAACTCTATTGTCGTACCCCTCGACAATTTAGTTGCCAGTATTTCAATAATTCAGTGAACTCACGTTGATACGATTCAAGAAAAGTTTTATTTCAACTTCAAGTCCATTGACTTCGACGGATTTTTCTCGACTCTCCTTCTTCTTTCTTTTTTTTTTGTTGTTATTTACAGTTAAATTGGTATAGTAACGCTTACTCTTTTATTTTCTCACTTTTAAATCATGACATACTACATAATCTATAGTGATGCCGTCAAGACCTCGAGACCTCGAGAGTGAACGAGACCACACCCGACTTTGCCTGGTCTCGAGCGGTCAAGACCAAGACCGGAGCGAGTCTCGAAAGTCGCGACTATGGTCTTGACTTTTGAGTGAGTGAAACGTCTATAACTCGAGAACATTTTAAGTTACAGTGCTCCCGTTCCGTACAGCTATTAAGCTATACAACCTCTTCATTCACTACAAATTTTGTCGAAATTACTCGAAAAGTACTTATTTTACGGTATTTTGAGATTTTAAAAAAATGTCTGGTCCCTCTAATGTCCGCAAATTACATGATTTCTGGCTAATTTTTTGTATATCAATAGAGTATCATGAAAGGACGGTTCGTATTGAATTCGGGAAATATCGGTCGAACGATTCAGATTTTAGGAATTTTTTTTTCCAAATTCCAAGATATCGTGCTGATTTTTAAAAAAAAAGAGTATTATGAATGTAAAGTTGGTATAAAATTTGAAGAGCATCGGTCAAACATTTCAAATATTACAACATTTTCGAAAATTTCGGGGAAATTATAAAATTGCTATAATTTTTGCAAATTTTGAAAAGAAGAGAAAGAAATTACTCAAACGAGCTGCCAACTGAAACTTGTATATTGATTCTTCGAGATTCCGTACGATGCTTAAAGCTTCCTCGTGGAGGAAATTAAGAAACATAGTTTCTCGTTGAGAGAAGTTTGAGCATCATGCGGAATCTTGAGGAAGCAATAGCGTGATTTCTTTTTCATTTTGTCCTACAACACACACTCACCCCCTCACCCACTTGTCCAGACACTCACTCACTCGCTTGCACAGCCACTTGCTCACACACTTGCCCAGACATTTGTTCACTCACTTGTTCACACATTCCTTCACACGCTCATTCACTCACACACTTACCCACACACTAACACACTTGCTCACACACTCACTTGTTTGCCCACTTGCTCACACTTATTTATACACATGTTGCGCACACATTTACTTATTCACTTGCAAATACACTCGCGCACACACTGGTGACACACGCCCACGCACATACATGTGAGGAAAAACGTGTCTGGATGATGAAAATTCTAAAATTCAGCCGAGACTACTCGAGACTGTCAAGACTATTAGAGACCTAGACGAGACCAAGACCACGACCAAGATCATAAATTCGGCTCAAGACAAGACCGAGACTCAGATTCGACTTGGTCTCATCTTATCTTGTGGCATCAGTAATAATCTACTGCAATTTCGGCTGTCCTGTTAAATAAACGTTCTCGGCCATATATACAGGGTGCGCCATTTTTCATATCGGTATGTAAACATTAAATAACTTTGACATTTATCAACCGATTGACTTCAGTAGACATGTTTTTGAAACGTCAATTCAGAACAATTTTAACCATGAATCGCTTCACACCGAAACAACGCGCCGAAATAGTGACGCTGTATATTGAAAATAGTCGTTCAGTTGTGTTAACTCAACGTGCATATCGTCGACAATATCGTGACCAACAAGCACCGTCTGACAACACTATTCGTCGTGTGGTGTCGAATTTTGTTGAGAACGGGACAGTGGGAGATCGTCCACGTGCCGTTCATCAACGTCCAAGACGTTCCAATGAACGGGTTGAAGCGGTAGGAGAGAGTGTTGCCGAGAACCCACATGTGTCGTATCGTCACTGCGCTCAGTATTTTGGCGTCAGTAAAACCACTTTGCGGTGCATTTTGAAGGATGATTTGCATTTGTTTCCGTATAAAGTGCAATTGACTCAAATAATATTGCCGATAGACCGTCCACGTCGCTTGGAATACGGCCAAACAGGCACTCGAACGGTTGACACTGAACCTGATTTTTGGAAGCAATTTTTGATGACCGACGAGGCCCATTTCACACTCTCTGGCGCCGTTAACCAGCAAAATTTCTGCATTTGGGGAACAGAGAATTCACACGAGATTCATAAAACACCATTTCATGACCAAAAAGTGACTGTTTTGGCCGGCGTTTGTGCTAAAACCATAATTGGGCCATTTTTCTTCAGAGAAGGCGAAACAGTCGATGGGAATCGATATCGGTGGATGTTGGCTCATTATGTCTGCCCACAAATGTGTGAAAGAGGTCTGGACGGTTACTGGTTTCAATCAGACAGTGCGCCATGCCACTCTGCAAATCAAACAATGCAGTTTCTGCAACAAAAATTCCCTGGACGTGTGATGTCAAAAAATGTCGACATTGACTTGCCACCCAGATCTCCAGATTTTACACCTCCGGACTTCTTTTTGTGGGGTTATTTGAAAAGCAAAGTGTACACCAATAAGCCTGAGACCATTGACGAGCTCAAGACAAACATTCGTGCCGAAATTATAGCTATACCGCCCGAGATGCTCGAAAAAGTTATGGAAAACGCAGCAAAAAGCGCACATTTTGCTTTGGCCAATAAAGGCGGCCACTTGGTTGATGTTGTATTCAAAAACTAGTCCAAATAAATTGTAAAAGACCAAATTAAATAAAAATATCTCATATATGGAAATCGGTTTTTTTAAAAAAAAGTTATTCAAGGTTTACATACCGACATAGACGATGGTGCACCCTGTATATATTAATAATAATATATATATTTTATTATAGTTTTTAAGAGTTCAATTTAACAGTATTGATGAGTTTTAATCTAATGTCGATTTCTTCTCTGTACTACTTCCTTTCTTTTTTCATTTTTTAAACGGTATTATCTTCAATCTGTCTGTTGCAATTATTCCTTTATAAAATCGTCCACTCTGTTATTCTCCTTCTATATCTTATATTAAATATCTATCATTTCCCAAAACTTTTACAATCTCATAGGGTTCTCTACATTTTTCGATTCATTTCTTGCTCTCATCTGTCGCAGGTCATTCATAACGCGATTCTAACTACCAATTGTACTGGTTTTAAAATCTTGCCTTCTTTTCGCTTTCTATTAAATTATTCGCGGAGTTTATTTTTATTTTTCTCCAATAAATCTGATACATCCTTACCTTCTAATTTCATTCTTATTTGTTCGTTTAATTCTCTTATTTCTCTCGTTAAAAAAACTATCTTCTTTTCCAATTGATTTGTAATTGAATATTATTCCCACTGATGTTTTTTTCGTCACTCTATGTGTACTATTATTAATCGCACGTCGTAAATTCTCTTGTCCCAACCGCCATTTTCTAAATCTCGTGTTCTCGTAGGTAGACAATTCACAATTATACTATTAATTCTTTCGATTTGTCCATTTGCTCGTGGCTTACCTGCAGCAGCTTTCACGAATATTATTTCATATCCATGGCAGAAATCTTCGAACTTGGTTGAGGCATAAGTGGGGCCTCGGTCACTTACCAGGTGTACAAGTATGAAATGCAGATTTCAGACAACAGATGGCGCACGAATGCAGTTTATGCAATGAAGATTTGACACTGCGTCATTTTTTTGTATCATCAACAAGTGTCAGATGCGCACGACTGATAAATTAGAAAAGTGTGTGCATAGGGTTGTGATGTTGTGTTCAATATGTCGAAATTTATACCGACAAAAAGAGCATTCGCGGACAGCATTAATTTTTTGGTTTTATTTGAAGAAAACTGCTGCTGAATCATACCGATTACTTCGAGGAGCTTATGGTGAATATGCTCCTTTGCAAGATACGTGTGAACGATGATTTCGGCGTTTCAAAAGTGGTGACTTCGATGTTGCAGGCAAGGAACGTGGAAAGCCGCCAAAAAAATACGAAGATGTGGAATTACAAGCATTGTTGGACGAAGATGATTCGCAAATACAAAAACAACTCGCCGAGCAATTGGGCGTTAGTCAACAAGCTGTTTCCAATCGGCTACGAAAGATGGAAAAGATTGAAGAGAAACACATGTGACATTTTGCTCGCTCGGTACAAAAGAAAGTCGTTTTTGTATCGTATAGTTACAGGGGATGAAAAGTGGATTTATTTTGAGAATTCCAAGCGTAAAAAAGCATGGGTAGACCCAGGCGCACCATTCACATCGACCGCAAGACCGAATCGCTTTGGCAGAAAGACGATGCTCTGTGTTTGATACTACTAGAGGGGCGTGGTCTATTATGGCTGTTACAACCTGGGGTTAAAACGGTTAATACTAAACGTTACCAACAACAATTAACCGATTTGAACCGTTCGCTGCTTGAAAAAAGGCCAGAATACCGAAAGAGGCAACACAAAGTCATTTTTCTTCATGACAATGCTCCATAACATACGGCAAAACCGGTTCGCGACACGTTGGAAGCACTCAGCTGGGAAGTTCTACCCCATGCGGCTTATTCACCAGACTTGGCTCCTTCCGATTACCACTTGTTTGCATCGATGGGTCACGCTCTTGCTGAGCAGCGCTTTGGTTCGTACGAAGATGTGAAAAAATGGCTCGATGAATGGTTCGCAGCAAAAGGGGATGATTTTTACTGGCGTGGTATTCACAAATTACCCGAAAGATGGGAAAAATGTATAACAAGGAATGGAGCATACTTTGAATAAAGCACTTGTTATCATTCTTCCGAATTTAACATGTTTTTTTAGAAAAAAGATCCGCATTTCATACTTGTACACCCGGTATTATCCTTTTTCGCTGTCCGTAATGTGCTGTTCATTTTTTAATGTTTCAATTGTTTCGTCCTCGTGGTTTTGACCGCTTCCAATATGACATTTTGCTAAAAACACGAATCGTTTTAAGAACATATTTATTATTTCATTCTGTTTGGACAAATGGTCCTAAATGGTCATCATGTATTGTTTCGAATGGGATAATTCCCTTTTCATTTGGATGCAAATATCCCGTTCTTTTACATGATAGTGTTTTATAGTATAAACAGCTTATACGATATACATACTCGTATGTCGTGACATATTCACGCATACCCGGAAAATAATACATTTCCTTAAATTGCGTACTACATTTTTTGTGAGTTTCCGGATCACCCTTTTCCAATTTATTGTGTTTCGATCTTATTGAAAACAAATAAACTATTGCCGGTATTGGATATAAATGGTCTTAATATAAATAATTTGAATATTGCATTTTCAATGTAGCATATGTCAAGTATATTATAACATGTATGAGGCGAACCTGTACAAGACGTGTGTACGAAATTGTAATGATATTACACAGAATAAATGTGAAATACAGTTTGCAATTAATTAAGTTGAATGAATTACAATATAACGAATATTGAAGTTGAATTAACAATGTGATGTTGAATGATTGAGTTGAATGTGACACTGAATAGTGAATTGAGCGCAAATGATTCTCGCAATTGAATTGAAGAATATAAATTAAACTGAATTTAATTTGTGGCATCAAATGAATGATAATCACGGTGTATTAAGACGACATACTCGTCTTATAATTAAATACACCGCCTAAATGACGAGCTTAAACGAGACCCACACACACAAACATTGAGATCCATGCCACACAGCACGCACACCTATAAACCAACTACCGTTACTCGAGCTATACTTATACTGCCAAGCAGTAATGCTATCGTCTCAAGTACCGTATGAAGAAGCATCTATAAGGAACACGCTAAATTATTATAACCGAGAAGAGGATATTAACGGGACAAATGGGCTACAGGAGATGGGCTACAGGCCGACAAGCAGATATAGTAATACCCTGCTATACCGGCAGAACAGGAAGAAGAGCGGGGATGTCGGTATAAAAGGGCACGACAAACCACAGTCGGAGAGCATTCTGTTCACAGACTTTCGCCAACATCCGGAATCTACCAAAGGAGGACCACCTAATCGACCAAAGGAAGACCAGCTAATCGACCAAAGGAGGAACAGCCATCCAGCTAAAAGAAGGACCACCTAGTCAATCCAAGGAGAAGCATCTTCAACTACACCACTCCAAGGATCAGGCCTGAAACTTCTCGCCCAAGGAAAAACGAACATTTCCAAGGCCAACTACAGAGCCATCAGTCATCCAAGTAGTCCAGCATCCCAGCCTACAAGATCTCCCATCGAAATTGAAACAAGTGGTATGGATAAAAAATATATTAAAATCCATAGGGACTAAAAAACACCATAGAAACTAGCTAGAGCCGCTCCTGTCGCGTTTCCGATGCGCCGATGCACCGTGGCTGCACCGCGCTGACGCCTCCACCGGAACAGCGGCGGGACCAGCGAGTAGATCGCTCAGCCAGGAGAGCTCGAGTGAGAGCTCTGTCCCCACTACAGTCCACGCGCTATAGGTATAGAATGGGCTACCTCCGAACACCGAGAAATAATAACAGAGCCGATGTAGATATAGTAACGATGGCAAGTCCAGCAAGCGCGTTCTATGTGTAGAAACTATACCACCAAATAACTATAGAAATACTTTATTAATTCAAGATAAAATCTCCTACTTCATGCGGACGCGATTATAGAGGCATGCGTAAGCCCGGGTTAAATTCTTGTTGTAAGGTGCATAATCACCAAAATTAAGGAAAAAGGAGTATATTTAATTCTTACACAAATTATTTCACTTTTACTTGTATTATTTATTTAATGTGTCTAATAAACCATACTTTTACCTAATACAGAAGCCTATATTAATTTCCTCCCTGCTCGAGTTCGAACTAAAACCCTTAAAGGGTGATGTTAACGTAAAATACCGTTACAGTATATAAATATTTGCCACGTGGTGATGGTTACGCAATATTTGAGATATTACAAGTTTATCTTATAATATATGTTTGAATCAATCATGAATTATGTTAACTACGTTAACCGACAGTGTATAAGATTTACCAATTATAAACAATGATTTAAACAAAACAATAACTTGAATGAGCAACGTAGAATACAGCATTATACTGAACCTTGGACTCACAATGGCTGACGCCACGTGGTGAATTACACACTGCAATTAATTGAACGCAATTAATTGCTTGATCACACGCATTGATAATTTTAAATGTCTCTTGTAACTGTCTGTTTCTTTTGAGAGCAAAACATGTGAATCGTCCAATACACTCAATGCATACAATTACTGCTACACTGAATTTAGGGTGATTTGGTCTACTGAATACTACACTTTGCGATGCGGATCGAGAGCACGAGTGCTTGGTATGAATGTCCAGTCTAGAGAGATCTCATATGGATGGAGAGATAGCGTCGTGGAGATCACGTTGTCGGCGGAAGTAACTGCAACACTTATGTTGCCACATGTTGATTGATGATTGGTCGAGCACGTGGTGTATGCGCGAGCGTATGATCAGAAAGACATAAAGGTGTCCAGCTGATAGATGATTGGATGGTCAATTCACTACGTGGATTTACTGACCATTTCACTAATGATTATAAAAGATTCCGAGGTCAAATTGACCAATTAGTCCATGAGGTGCTGCCACCTCATGACCACACAGTCCAAACACACTCAAATGATAAAGGATCGAGTGAGATTTCCGTACCACGGGTCGATCAACAATGTCCGGACGCCGAAGGTAAACAATCGATCGAAACCCTAGCGGGTTGTGCGAGCCAAAATTTGATTGGTAATTCTAAACTGGTAAAGTCAAAAAATTCGTCTCAAGTATTGACTGGTAACCAATTTTTCCAACATTGGACTGAAGCGATTTTGGTTGGACTTTACATGAAAAGTCGCTACCAATCAAAATTTGAGACGATTTTTTCGACTTTACCAGTTTGCAAAATCGCACAACCCGCTAGGGAAGGTACAGGAGAGACCGACTCTATACCTTCTTCATGATCACAAAGTCCAAATATATTGCGAATTTCTAAAAGTGTATGGCCGCTATCCAGTTCGAATTTATGTTTATTCTCAAAATTGGTAATCCAACGATTGGCATATCTTCTTTCGATTTAATTGGAAATCGGCTCAATCCATCAGCAACTTCCTTTAAAGTTTCATCCCCCCTTTATGTGCTCGATTTGGTAATCAAATTATGATAGCCTAACGAATCACCGACCGATTCTAGGATTCAAATCTCATTTACTTTCTAGAAGCTTTAAACTGTTGCAATCCGTTTTTATTGTGAAATCAATACCAATCAGGTAGACTCGAAACTTTTCCAATGCATACACAATCGCTAAAGTTTCCAATTCGAACGAGTGGTATTTTGCTTCGTCTTTGGTTGTATTTTTGCTGTAATAATAAATCGCATAAAATCGATTGTCTGCTTGTTATGGAACAAAACTGCCGCTAATCCATATTGACTCGCATCGGTATGTACTTTGTTTTTGCTTTTGTTATCCGATATTATCGATATATTATCATATTTCGGTCATAGGTATATCAATAATATCGGTCGTGACATCCATCTCAACTTGATTTGGTCGAAAGCATTTCGTTGATCTGTTTCCCAAAAAATGTCGTATTCTTCGCCGATAAATCCGTTAGTGGTTTGATTATTATTGGAAAATCTTTAACAAATCTTTTATAGAAGCTGGCCATTCCAACAAAACTTTGAATCGCTCGAACGTTAGTCGTCGTAGGAAAAGCTTTTATTGCCATTATTTTCTTCGTATCTGGCTCGACTTCTAGTTGCGATGTTTCGAATCCCACATAGTCAAACTTTTTCTTAAAGAAATAACATTTATTTAGATTAACCGTTAATCCAACACAAGTCAACAATTGAAGAATTCTTTCTAGCTTCTCGATTCCCTCTTTGAATTCTTTACACACTGAAATAATGTCGTTGAGATACGTCAATGCTAAATCTCCTTTTAGATTTCCAAACATGACATTAATCATTCGTTGAAAAATAGCTGGCGCATTACACAATCCAAAGGGCATTCTTTTGAATTGGTATGTCCATCCAGAGTGACAAAGTGTGGTTTTATCTCGGGAACTATTCTCGGTAACATCGTCTTCACTCAAGTCAGCGACCATGTCTTTTACTTGTTCCTTTTCATGGTATGATAATCGTTATGCTCTATAATAAATTGGTTTTCCCGTCGACAGATTAATTTCCATTTCGGTAATATTCGTTTTCCCCATTTGGCGTACGTTTTTCGATACAACCTCTCGATATTTATTTAACAACGAGGATTTAACTTCTCGTGTTCCTCGTCGTTTAAATCTGAATAGATTACGTCTTTATCTATTTCTTCCGAATTAACTTCATACATACACTTTCGCTCTTCGCAAACTTCTCGGCGCGATACAGGTTGGCCCCTCTTACGCGTTATGTCGTTATCACCAAGATTCGTGATTGGTACACATTATTTTCGTGAATATCGCCGATCACATTAATATGTCTCAAATAATTCTTTGGTATTACAATTTCGTCGACGGTCACAAATTTTGTTTTATTCGATTTGAAACTTTTAATCTCTTGTAATTCGCGAATGTTATTTGAAATATTCAATGTCCCATGACTACTTAGAATATGGACGCTCGGTTGTTCGGTATATGAATGTCCGACGAGAAGAGTACTATTTGCGAATCGTCTGGAACAGTGTATACATCGCACTTGGCAGATACGTCCTCGATTTCGACGGTAACTGTCATGACCTCGATCGGCGTAACCTTTCCTCCTCCATAACCGGTCAGAGGTCTAAATTTATTTTCTAAATATGACAGCTCTAATCTGTCTGCAATTTCTTTTCGAAAAACTGTTACGCTACTACTCAAGTTTACATAGCAACGAATCGCCGTGTTATATATCGATGCAGTTTTTAAAAAATTTGCGTGTGCATTTCCTTATATACTACTGTGTTCAAAAAGTAAGGTGAATTTTTTATTTAAACTTCCCGCGTTAACCGAATCGGACAAATGAATTTTTTTTCAAGTTAGTAGGACTGTTAGTGACATCTGTGACAAATTATTAGGTGTACAAATAAGTTTCCGCCGTTTTTAATAAAAACTTGGGAATTTATTGTGAAAGGACGGTACCTAATGTTTTATCCGAAGTATTGTCCATCGCTTGCCAGTACTTTTTCCCATCTTTCTGGTAGCATACGGATACCGCGTCGGAAGATTGTTTCATCTTTTGAGGCTATCCACGAATCGACCCAATTTTTGGTATCTTCATATGATGTTAAGTGTTGCTCACATAGATCATGCGCCATCGACCAAAACAAGTGGAAATCAGAAGGAGCAATGTCTGGTAAATACGGCGGGTGGGGTAAAACTTCCCAATTGAGTGTTTCCAAATAGGTTTTGACCGGCGCCGCAACATGTGGACGAGCATTATCATGCAGGAGAATAACTTTGTCCTGTCTGGAATAGTAGTGGACTCGCTTTTCCTTGAGTGCTCGACTCAATCTCATCAATTGCGTTCGGTAGACAGCTCCAGTAATGGTTTCGTTCGGTTTGAGCAACTCATAATACACGACACCAAGCTGATCCCACCAAATACACAACAAGAGTTTTTTTCCATGAATATTTGGCTTAGCTGTAGATGTTGAAGCATGGCCAGGTGGTCCCCATGATTTCTTCCTTTTTGGATTATCATAGTGGATCCATTTTTCATCACCAGTGACTATACGGTGCAGAAAACCCTTTCGTTTATGCCTGGCAAATAGCATTTCACATGTGAAAAATCGGCGTTCAACGTTTCTCGGCGTCAGTTCATATGGAACCCAATTTCCTTGTTTTTGAATCATTCCCAATGATTTCAACCGATGTGAAATTGCTTGTTGAGCCACTCCTAATGTAAGTGCAAGTTCTTCTTGCGTTTGGCACGAATCTTGATCCCATAATGCTTCCAATTCCGCGTCTTCGTACACTTTCGGCCTTCCGCTACGTTCTTTGTCTTCGATGTCAAATTCACCGTTCTTAAGCTTTTGAAACTACTCACGACCACTTCTCTCACTTAAGGCAGCCTCACCATATGCTTCTACAAGCAATCGATACGCCTCAGCTGCAGATTTCTTCAAATTGAAGGAGTAAATCAAAAGTTCCCGCAAATGACGCTTATTTGGCTCAAAACTCGACATTTTCGCACACAAAAGAATATATTATACTGATAAAAAATCACTAATATTTTAGGGTTATGTTGTTGCCTGATGTCCAACCTTACGATAATGACGTTTACATCTGACAATTTTAACAATAACTTACTGGTGGCGCCATCTTTTGTCAAACGGCGAAAACTTATTTGTACACCTAATACATGTCAATATCATCATTAGTTTTTAGTTTACGCTTGGTTTTGTGAACAAAGAAACGTGAATTTGGCGAATTTTACGATGTCGAATTTTGTTGAGCAAAGAAGTGCTATTAAATTTTGCTTGCGGAATGAAATTTCCGCCGCTGAAACGTATCGAATGTTACAAAAGGCCTTCGGTGACGAGACTATGTCACAGAAAAATGTTTACAAGTGGTACAAAGACTTCAAAGAAGGCAGAGAACGTATTGATGATTTGGAACGCTCTGGACGACCATCGACGTCAATTGATGAGCAACACATCAAGAAAATCAAGAAATTGGTGCTCGAAAATCGTCGATTAACAATTCGAGACCTTGCCGACATGCTTGCAATATCAATTGGATCAGTGCAAGCAATTTTGAAGGATCATTTGTGCCTCAGAAGAGTCAAATCGCATTTGGTGCCAAAATTTCTCAATTTTTTCGAAAAAGAGCGTCGCGTTCAAGCATGTGAATCAATGATTTCTGACTATCAGGACGTCTACAAACAAATTATTACGGGCGATGAGACTTGGATTTATGCCTATGATCCGGAAACAACCGATCAATCGAGCGAATATCGTGCCAAAGGTGAACCGAGACCGAAAAATCCATGCCTAAGTTGCTCAAAAATCAAGGTCATGTTGACAGTTTTCTTCGATTATCGTGGTGTGATGCATTACGAATTCCTTCACACTGGCCAAACTGTCAACAAGGAATATTATTTAAGTGTTATGCGTCGTTTGCGTGAAGCTATTCGCAAGAAAAGGCCAGAATTATGGAAAGACAACACTTGGATTTTGCACCACGATAATGCACTGTCGCACACAGCACTGGTTCTTCGTGAGTTTTTCGCCAAAAACTCCACTCATGTCGCTTTACAACCACCGTATTCGCCTGATTTAGCACCGTATGACTTCTGGCTGTTCCCAAAGCTCAAGAGACCACTCCGGGGATATCGTTTTGAGTCGATTGAAGAGATCAAACGTGAATCGCTACGCGCATTGAAGTATTGTAGCTAGGGGGGATTATTTTGAGGGGGACGAAATCGATTTGGAAGAATAAATAACAATTTTTAATTTTAAAACAAAATTCACCTTACTTTTTGAACACAGTAGTATCTAAAATGTTTTCGTTCTCACTGTTTTTATCGTTCTGACGTTTTTTTTCATTTGATTTACAATTTCGCGCATAATGTCCTATCTCGTTACATTAAAAATCTCTCTATTCTCACTCGACATTTGATCCCCTCTTTCTTCTAGCAGATTTCTTTTCGCGTAAATATCAGTTTGATCGTCGACGTCGTCCACAAAGTTTTTCTGATAAAGTTGCATCCGCTTTACAGGTCTGTCAGAAGGTCGGCTGGTTCCTAAATCGTGAGAGTGGTCCCAAGTACACCCAATATAGATCATTATCTAATCCATCGATGATCCATTCGATTGTCGCTCTTCGTCCCATTTGAGCTTTATGGTATTTCGTCAATTTCTCGTACAAATATTCCGTCATGTTCCGATAAGACGGTCTTTATAATTTTGGGCTTGTAGGATCACTCCCATTCCAGTATTTTCTGATAAAAATGTGCGTTTCAATAGAACTCTGCAAT